>SMSQ01019564.1:16441-87042 GCA_019453375.1 Ctenoplectra terminalis | reverse complement strand
AAAAAAAAAAAAAAAAAAAAAAAAATAGAGAAAAAAAAATAGAGAAAATAGAAGAAAAAATAGGAAACATCAAAACAATGAATACCAAAAAAAAAGGGGGAAAAAAAGGGAAAAAAAAAATAAAACATTCGGTTTCAATTCGAAACACGCGAACAGTTAGGCTGCTCCTAGAATCCTCGATAATCCGGTGACGACTTCAACCCCAAACTCGCAGGATTCGATAATTCGTATGCGAGAAGCGTCGCGTCGCGGTACAGCCGCTTAACGAAATATTAGGTGCCGTTTGGAATTGCACGGTACCAGCATCCAGCTTTCCCGACGTGATTACTATCGTAACCCGAGGCTTTAGTTAATCCATGGAATAATGAATGCCGTTGCGATCGTACAAACGTGGCCTTAAAGCCGCAGCCGGCCGGGAAACAATTCTTCATTGCGAACTATTAAAACTAATCTGGTTCGTCGGGCTGCGGTTGGCCAGCCGGAACTCGTGAATTTGCAATTAAACGATGAAAGGCTGAATGAAGCCGAACTTCGTTGCCGGCGCAACCTAGCGGTGGCCATTTTGTACGCGATCCTTCAGCCGTTCCATTTGTACGCGGGTCGAGACACGCTGCGAAACAAAGGAGATCCGTTGACACGGTGGCCCAAGAAACTCGAGATGTCCCCTTAAGTATGCAAAATGCATTCCCAAGTCCGGGGGAACTCGCGGAGAGACGGTGAATGGCGACGGGAAATACAATTTCCGGTGAATAACCCACTAGACCCGCTTTCAGTGACAACGTTTGAACGTTTTCTATGCGACAAACAATTACGGAAACGGAAAGAAGAGAGAATAAAAGTACGGTGAAATTGACGTAATGGATTCTTCCGTGACGATGCTTCTTTCGGATCGATTTTCGTAACGTCGACGGTCTGAATGAACATTTTTGTAATATGGTTCGGATGAGTCTATCGAGCGAAAGGGTTATCGAGATGCGACAATTGTCGTTTGGAAAGGTGTACGGTTCGATATCGCTCACCGCTGTTGTTTCCGTCGAGAGTTTTTGTTGGTCCGGTTTTGCAAGATGGAGGAAAGAAAGTGGGGAGAGAAAGAAAAGAAAGGAAAAAACATTTGGTTCCGGGTCTGTTAGAGGACTCATCCATGGTAAAACCACTTCGCAGACCTTAAATGCGGGGAGAATGGAGTCAGGTCGGGAAGTCTTTTTAATAGAAAGTGGATGATTAGGGGAGGACTTGTAGGAAATCTGTTTTGGTGTAATTCTTCTGGCGGATGAATGTAGTAGTTCCGCCATATGAATACTAATGTTGGAATATTAGTGTAAAGAATAATTAACACGAAGTTTCTTTTTTTTTTTTTCTACGTGCTGAATCCACGTTGAAGGGGTAAAAATAACCCATACCTTCAGGCGTGAACCGCTTTTAAACATTGTCTTAGTAGATGCAGTCCCCATTCTCCTTGTCGGATTAATCATGATCTATGTTCCCTTTGTCCGACCAGACACGGACCTGTTCTACTTACTCGGTTAGCGATGGTCCTGATCTCCGCCTCCAGTGACCGAACTATTCGACTTGTCTGACTACACACGAACCTATTCTACTCGCACAATCAAGAATAGAGGCTGATCAATCTGTATTGCCCAAAATGGATACCGTTCGTGTTATTTGATGAAAAATAGACTCCGTGATACTGTAGGTGTAAATATTTAATCTCGAACGAAACGATAATCATGATCGTGAAATTGTTTGCAGTCTAAGAAGAATTTCTTACTAAAACTACCTACTAAAACCGACCAGAATACTGTCTGATATTTATGAAAGGAACAAACGTGCGGCAACTCCAGCAAAATCACCGTTATTCAGCTTTTATTTCCACTCGGTCGTCGAGCGTATTTGTTCTGCAGTTTATTGCAAACGGATTTAACATGGCGGGTAAACAAAAAGCTGGAATGCACGAGCGACGGTACAAACACACAACAAACTTCGAGCAGACCGGTCAGAGAGGCACGTTTGTAATTTCGCACAATTCGACGAGTTTTATGGAACGGTCGGGCCGAAAGAGCACGAAATTGTCGACATGCCCTGGCTCGCGCCACGGAAGCTTGTAATTGTCGTTCGAACGGCCTTCGACGTCTCTGTAATTTGACGTTGTTAAACCATTCGACACGACCTCGTCACCGAGTCCCGAACGGAAGGATTAAAGCGACGGAAGCTCGTAAAGAGGGACGAAAGTGGCGGTAGGGGCGGAAACGAAAGGGCTTTGGGTTAACGTGCCATTTGGTCACACGAGCGTTTCGAGTTGCGATTATTTTCGAGATACAGTTGATCGTAAAAATCCACGTGCACTCTAGAAATTTGGAATATCATGAAAATATTAATGTTTGCAGTATTTATAGAACTCTAAAATGTTAAATTTAATATTAAAACTACCAAAGGGATTAAATTATCGGTTTTTGATTTCTCGTAAAATTTTTACAAATTGTTTAGTATTTTCCGCGATTTGCTGTAATATAGATTAAAGATTTGTTTCTCTCGCGTCATACATTTCTTCAAACATCTATTATTTTGATATCATTGGTATAAATAGGTATTTGTCTTTAACTCGATAGTTTCGGTATTAAAGAAAATATAGCAAAATATAGCAAAACAAACCATCCCTTATAGCTTAAGAATTAAGAGACCAACAAACATCGACAAAGATAATATCAAATTTTTCCCATAAACAACATCGTAAACAAATTTCCAAAATGATTGAAAATCGTTTCTACAAGCACCGGCAACTTTTCTCGCCGACGTAAAAATTTGATCCCAACTTTTTTACATAACCATCGATCACTCGATTTCAATCAATCGTTGCCGGATTCTCGTAACGGCTCAATATCGATGAGGTCGAAGCTCGCGAGAAGTGAAGGATCGGTTATCGGTTATCGAAAGCTCGATTTCCTGGCTATGCAATGCTAATATTCGTGGAGCAACCGAGCAAAAGCATCGCCATGAAGCATCATAAGCCCGCGAAAGGTGTTCCGGATTCATCGAGTTATCCCGGTCGGGTAATTTTCCCATTACCTAGCAGAAAATTACGCGAAATTCTCAGGTGCCTAGCGCGCAAGAGAAATTTTATGGGCTTCTCTAGCCGGCGACCCACCAATTTCAATCCTCCTTCGCCCACGTGGATAATATCTGTCACTTGGATTGCTGAATAAACTTTCGCCACCCGAAAAGTTTGCCGGTCGGAAATGTATACCATGCATTACACGCCCCACTTCGTGCGCCATTACGTACCGTTCCGAACAGTGTCCTCGAAACCAGCCAAGCTTTATCTCGGATGCTTTTCTACGAACCTTTTCGAGAAAGGTTCGATGTTTAGATGTTCAGGATCTTCGTACAATTTTATTCAACAATACACTCTACGTGTTTATATTTTTTAATCAATTATTCCGTTCCTTCGAACAATTTTCTTGACAAACGGTACATCGAAGTACGGATATCTTTTATTTAATTAACGGATGACACGCTTCTTCTAAAACTAAATTTTTACGGAAAACAACAGCATTCGGTGTTATAAACACGTATTATTTCAGGATTGAATTCTGCTGCTCACAGAAAGAAAATTATGTTCAACGAGAGAACTTTAATTATAAAAGCAAGACTAGCTGTTTCAGCACAGTTTAAAAAAAAAAAAAGAAACTTCATACGTTACAAATGAAACACAGAATTTAACCAAGAAAAGTAATTAAAAAGCATAGGCGGATGCGAATACTTTTTGTACCAACCGTACAAATTCATCGTTCTCGAAAAAAGTTAACACATTTTCTTCCTTACGCTGCAACCCTTCGCGAAAGCTTATACTTGAGCACAAAATGTCCCAGTATTTGCGAACGAACCAGGTCGGTATCGAGTAGCCTAAGAGTGTTCGGGAACACTCGAGGAAAGGACTGGCGTTTCAAAGCAGGGTACGGTGTCAAACGAGGCTCTAACGCGGATCCGATCCCGTCATTAAGCTCGGAAACGCGGTCGTTATAGATGCCGCAAAGAACATTCGGTCTAATGTCCCAGCAGCCATCGAGCCTCTATATTTTTACAGCCGGCTGATAAGTTCGTTCGTTTTATCTGCGCCGCTGTAAATGGGGTGTACCGCGTCCTCTATAGCCTCGATTCGAAAGAAATTAACTAATTGCCGTTTCGTGTTCAAAAAACGTAACGCAGCGGTGGATTTTAACGGCGAACCTTTAGCGGGATTATTTGAGAATTTATTTCGCCCAGCGCCGCGAGAATAATTAAACGGTGGATCTTGAGGTTTTATTTGGACAAGGTGTGGAATTTTTGAAAAATTATGTAATTGATAAGAGAACGTGTGAATTATTTTTATTTGATATTAATATCTTAATAATGGTAATACTTTTTTATAAAGTTGAGTAATATTAATATTTCCGATGATACTGATCATTTTTAACGACGTTGGATAATATTATTATTAGTGATTTTGTAAAACGTACTTTTGCAGTTTTTTCTCTTCCATTTTTGTTAGTCTTCTGTTTTTTTCAACCTCTTTTTTTATAAATAATTCCTGTTCCTTTGATCAATTTTTGTCACGTCCAGATGGAAATAATTTTTGAAAGTATCGTTCTCTGTTGCGTTAAACGATTATTTTAATTAAATTGAAAATTAACTTTGTTTAAATTTATTTCGAAAATTTCTATCGCAGAGGAACAAAACATTAAAAAATTCGCTGTGAACATTAATGCTCCACGTTCCAGCGTCAAATAACCGTATCCAGGAACCTGAAAATTCTTTTTTCCGTATCATTTGCATAAACGGAACGATCGTGACTTTAATTGCAGTGTCTTCCGCAAGGCACAAAAAAGACTTACAAAGGCTAATTTCTTGATACGCTCGAAAGCTCAAGTACCAGATAGAGAATTCAAAATGTACGTGACTGTGGGAAAACGAGTGAACGTATTATCACGTTAATTACATTCTTCTTCGTCAGTGAAACTGCATAATAATCCTTTATTATCCCAAGACCATACTATAAATTTCAAAATAACCAACCCTTACATATTTACTATTTTTAATATTTTAATTACCTTAATATTCGAGAAAATGAACATTCGATATATTTTCAAATTTATATCAAACTGTGTTTGCAATTATGTTTAATTAAATAACACAATCTGTAGAATTTTCAAAGTTTCCCAATTACAAATTATAAATATGCGATGTTAAAGATTCCCAATCACCTGTTTCTTCGTTAATTTCTATGTCTAATTCTGAAATATCGTTGTATACATTTTTCACAAGACGACTTCAATACCGTAATCGGAAATTTTGTTCCGCAATGGAAATAAGTTTCACTGTCGAACCATGGTTCTTTTATAATCTTTTTAAAAAGCAGCACTTCGCAATGCATTTATAGAAATGTGTTTTCTCCCATTGACAATCCTCCCGGCTTGGTGCATTGAAAGGCAGGAACGCGCGACGAAAAACGGTGCAATTGAATTGGTATTCATACAAAGAGCCGAGATTGTACTTGAAACTCGAATTGCTATTGAACGAGGCTTGATATTTTGCCAGTATTACACTTGGTGACAGAAAATCGACTAACTGTGTCTAAATGTCGTTGCTCCTGTCCGAGAGGCGATTATGCTTCCTTCGTACTTCAAACGGAAATTCACGCTTCGCAGTTTTCCGATTTTTAATAATAATAAAAGAAAAAAAGAAAGAGAAAGATTCTCATAGATGCAGATATTTCTGTTCTAATAATTTCTAGTCATCTAAAATATTTCTATTATAATAATTTCTATTAATCTAAAATATTTCTGTTATAATAATTTCTATTATAATAATTTCTATTCATGTAAAATATTTCTATTGTAATAATTACTATTCATCTAAAATATTTCTGTTATAATAATTTCTATTCATATAAAATATTTCTATTATGTTAATTTCTATTCATCTAAAATATTTCTGTTATAATAATTTCTATTCGTCTAAAATACTTCTGTTATATTTTTCATAAAAATATCTCTTATAAAGTTACATAGTCTCATGAGGATCGATGTAGGTCAACTTTATTTGTTTTAATGAAGTAACTATTTTCAAATGGTGGAAGTCTACAAAGGAATAAATACTGAGGAAAAATCTATCAAAGATACGTACGTCCTGAAACATATAATTTACGATATGTCATATAAAAATTCCATTAATTAACGGAATATACTTTTTTAAAATGGAATACAGAAGAAATCGAATAGGAGGTTAAAATAAAGTGAAACAAAAAAATTGAAATACGTTGTATTGGAAAAGAAAAATTCGATCTCTGCTGAATTATTAAATCAGAACTCAAATGTCAATCGTTCATTTATACATATAGCGAAAGCTTTAATATTCAAGCTATTCTGAATTGTGATCGACGTTCCATAAATTTTTTAAATTTTCTATTTCATCTCCTATCCTAAAATTACAACATACCTTTTCATATCACAGAATATTCGTACAGCATCATTATTTAAAAATTTTTTTTTGTTTTTTTGTCGCTTTTGAAAATCCACGAAATAAATAACTAACTAAAAATAAATAATTTTTAAATAAAAAATAATTATAAGAATTCAACGTTATAAGACGACTGGAAAGGATCGTAAAATGAAAAATAAAAAACAAGATCGATTCTGCCAGACAGTTTTCTCGTTAGTTTCACCAACAGAAAGATAACTATCTTCCGGAAGTGGAGAACTCCCAGTTTGGTATTATAAAGCATTGGCGAAATGTTTCGCGGTTGAAAGCTTTTTAACTGCAGCGAAGTTCATCGCGGTACTTGGTTCGAACAAAAGGTCAGAATGGCGATGGTAACGATGTGATACAGACCGAAAAATGGCAGGAAGGATACGATCGCGATGGTCGGGCTACAAAGAAGTCGAAACACCGGAGAACGTGATCGTAACCTCGACAACGAGCCTGTAAAATTTCATTTTGCCACCGTGCAACGAGCAAAAGTTGCGATATATAATTCAACGCTTTGAAGAAATCAATTTTTTTATATTTGTTCGTTTTTACTTGTTGTTTCTAAAAACAAGATCCAAGGAGAAATCTTGAAAACCGACGTCAAATAAGAAATTTTAGAAATTAATTCAACGATTAAAAAATTCTATTAAAATTCATAGCTAGTTATAACGTTTCGTAATTTGAGCTACGATGATTTGTTTCTTTTTTTCTATGCAAAGAAAATTATAATGTTTAATAATAAATGTAATATTCAATATTTAAATGCACAATGCTTTATTGTAATTTATAACTAAGTAATTTATAACTAATAATTATAACTGAAACAGTCTAACGATTCTGACATCGAACATCAATAATTTTCGGTACAAACTTATCTTAATAATAATTAACAATAGTAAATTTTGGTCTGGAACCGATATCTGGGGTAGCAGAGTTCATAAATGATTGCGTTTATCTCGATAGATGGTAAACGAGGTTAAACCTCGCAACGATATTTCACCAACCTGGCTGTTCGTATGCGAGCCAAGCTTGTTAGCCTAAAACCATTTCGACCACGATATTCATCCTCGTCTTTGATGACGCGCAATTGATCGCATTTTTTTTTCCTCTTCCCATAGACCAAGCAGATCAGATTAGATGGCCGATTCTACCTGGTTTTCTGGCCGAATGCCGAATCACGTGGAAATTGAAACGTCTTTACTACCGGACAGTAATATCAAAAGTAATTAAATTCAAAAGTGTATCTTAATATTCACTTGCCAATTTTCTTGCGCCAAGATCTTACTCTTTTCTGGGACTTCTCTACTATTTTATTAAATAAATCACTTTACTCTTTTATACACAATATTTCTTTTTCCGCAGCTCTATATTTTTTAATCTTTAATTCTATATATTCCAATTCTCTTAAGCTTCCTTCTCATAATTTTTCAGTTAAGACCGCTCTCAATTAACCAAATATTTAAATTCCTTTTCCTATCCATATTCGTTTCACAAATTTTTATTTATCAATCAATCCCAACCCTCGATCACAAATATTTAAACTCCTTTTCCTATCCATATTCGTTTCACAAATTTTTATTTATCAATCAATCCCAACCCTCGATCACAAATATTTAAACTCCTTTTCCTATCCATATTCGTTTCACAAATTTTTATTTATCAATCAATCCCAACCCTCGATCACAAATATTTAAACTCCTTTTCCTATCCATATTCGTTTCACAAATTTTTATTTATCAATCAATCCCAACCCTCGATCACAAATATTTAAACTCCTTTTCCTATCCATATTCGTTTCACAAATTTTTATTTATCAATCAATCCCAACCCTCGATCACAAATATTTAAACTCCTTTTCCTATCCATATTCGTTTCACAAATTTTTATTTATCAATCAATCCCAACCCTCGATCACAAATATTTAAACTCCTTTTCCTATCCATATTCGTTTCACAAATTTTTATTTATCAATCAATCCCAACCCTCGATCACAAATATTTAAACTCCTTTTCCTATCCATATTCGTTTCACAAATTTTTATTTATCAATCAATCCCAACCCTCGATCACAAATATTTAAACTCCTTTTCCTATCCATACTCGTTTCACAAATTTTTATCTATCAATCAATCCCAACCCTCGATCACCCTCATAATCGTTCCACCCCTCATCTTACCTGCTAGACAACTCACGCGCTCTCAAATCAAACTCACCCCTTCTTCCGAAAAATCCCAACCCACATCCTCCTCAACCGTCCGCTCCTGCAACCCATTCATCTCACACACCTCTCCCAATCACCCAACCGCCTTCCAAATTCTTCCCACCATCCAACTACAATTCATCCCCGAAACAACCCAACGCTGCGTATATAATTTCCATGCGAACACGATGTATCATTCTATCTCGTAGCGGCAGCTCCAACCCGCGGTTTATTGTAAACCAAGTAGATTCGTGCCTGGACTGAATCGGGGCTGTAGCAACGGGAGGGAGTCGCATCAGACAATACAGGGCGCATTCATTTTACCTCTCGAGCCTCGGTACAATTTTCCTCGAACGCGCACCAGGAAACGCATATTGCCGAATGAATTAGGTAAGATAATGACTGGAATAAATCCCCCGCGAATGCTTATACCGTATCTCTTGGACCCACCCCAGCAACGACGAAACTTACACCGCGTTTTATGCAACCACCCCCGAACGGGCAGGAGTATCTGTATAAATAATTACCGGAGAACGCGGCCAAAGTTGCGCGGCACGCGGAAATTCAACAATACAGTGGAAACGTTGTACACGGAATCGTCGAGCGAGTGTCTGTGCGCCCAAGTTTTTGCGGTCGCTGGCAAATCGTCCGCGTATTATTTGCGATTTTCAATTAAACTCGCCGGGCAAGAAACGACAAGGATAATAACTCGAACGGAAGAAAGCAATTGCTGGGAATGTGTCTGCGTAAATTGGTAAATATAAAACAACTGGTAGGAGTTGTGGTTGGGTTTTTACAATGGTTCAGATAGCATCGGGTTAGGTTCGGGTTGGGTTCGGGTTTGCTTGTAAATTTTCAGCTGCTTATAAATTTTAATCAAATCCTGTGATTCTTAAATTAATTTCTGAAACTTATTTCATATCAGCTCTCGAGATTTTTGCAATGGTACGCTGACTTTTATATTTGTTAGGGATCGTAGTCTCGAGTTTTAAAATGGATGTTTAATTTGATATAGTATTCGCTGTGTTCTGAATTTTTGTCGTTTCCACGGTCTGGTTTTTTGGAAACGATGATCAAGTTTTTTTAATAAATTCTTTAGTCATCCGGATAAATGCTTCAGACTTATATCGTCGTTAACATCACTGAGGGTGAATTTTTTGACATAGGATGGCTACAGATTTGAAGGAATGAGGATTGAAAATGGAAGAGGGTTGTTGAACTCTTTCAGTAATATTAAGAATCGTTTACTCTAATATTTGTAGACGCTCCGAAGGTCCGTTGTAGACTCCAATTTGTTCGCACCGTTTGCTCGTAACAACTCTCATGGTAGAACAATAGAGAACGCGTGCACTCGTGAACGCTACTTACCATCAAACTCGTGTTTCTTTGTAAAATTTCGTCGCGTGCTTCGTCGGCGGGAAACACAACAATTTTCCAATAAACCACTTCAAAAGGGAAAGATTAAGAGAAGGAATTAATTACTGAACCCAATTTCATTGCTCTTTAATTTTTTACCTTCCTCTCTCGTTGAACGGAACACTTGAAAATGTAGCAAACACAAACATCGCTGTATTACAAGCGAAGCATCTAAATTGTAACAATTACACAAATTCGTTTCAAACAAAATCCAACAATATTTACCATTCTGAAATTTCTTTAAACATTGCATTAAAACTGCATTAAAAAACAATCGACGATCAAAGATACAAATATCGTTTCGCATGAATCTAAATTACCATTTCATCGAGCGAACGATGCTTTTTAAAATCTGTTTGATGCGAGATAGTTGCCAACGCCGCACAAACTTCCAGCGCTGCACTGGATAGATAGATTTTTTGCCTCTATAAAGTGAAACTCGGCTTACAGTTTAATCATATTCACGTTCAACGCTATGCTCCGAAGATAAAATTGTTACACGTTCCACCAGCGTATCGTGATTTCAGTGTTTCGATGTAATTGTTCCACTGCGGATGTTAGTCTTAGCTTAGATGGTTTCTCAAAATTGGACCAAATGGAGAACGATCATATCTGCGGTGGTGTTAATTAAGCCTCCGTGCCACCTCGAACGCTATGTGATACGTGTGATTTGTAATGGTACTCGTCGTTTACGAGCATATCGGAGAACACCTGCGTTTCTGCTAATGAAGTTGCGCCAGTTACGTGTATCGCGCGAACATCGATCAATCGCTGGACACGTTTCATTATTTACAAGGGTTGAAATATCACAAAACATTGTTAGGATAAATGGTTATAAAATATTATTATAAAATTCAAAACTTAGAGGAAGTCTTCATTTACGATTGTGTTACAAATGTACTTTTGTATAATTTTTTTCTTTAATCGAGGACTTTANCAAAAAAAAAAAAGGAAAAAAATAGGAAAAACTACTGAATTTAAAGAGAAAGCTGGAAAGACCTCCCACGAGTATCCGTTAGTATATCACAGGAAGTACCCAGCGAACAACATTCTTTGACTTTCGTAATCACGAGCGCACGGTCCAACATGTCTTGATCAACATGATTCAGAGTTGAGAGTCAGCTGAATGCTATAGGAATCCAGGACCGGTTTGGTTATTTGTTTTTTTTTCCTTTTTTTTCGCGACTATTCTGGACCATCCAGCTGGATCGGCTCTCGATGAGAATTCTCGATACAAATGGGGAAATATGCAGCCGGCCACGGATAAAAAAAGCGACCCATACTCTGATGGATTTTGATCAGAAATATGAAACCAACGTTACGTGAACGGAATGAGTTGCAAAGAGGATCCTGTTCCGCGAAAGGAATTACCGAGCGATGAATGGAAAACGAAAAACTGGATGCTCGGTGTGAAATACAACCAGTAGAGTNCTTTTTTTTTTACGTGGAACTTTGTTAAGTTCTAAAGTTTGAATAAATAAAATTTTTAAAGTTGAAACTTTTCGCGTCCTGATCCAATATTCGGAATTAATTCTTGACTTTTGAAATATATCTTTAAACTCGAAGAATTCTTTATATCGAACGGAAGATTTGTAACCTGGAAGGGGTAACTGTAACCTCTCAAAATTGGAACTTTGAGTCACGTATTAATGGAAGACGATTTTAACCGAGAAACTAAGTTATCTTTCGCTTGAAAAATGAATAAAATTTCCTCCCCGTTTAATTTCGTTCGAAAGAGGTGTAACTCATGTTTAGATAACGATTAGAGAATTTATGAAGTGCAGAAGGTATGATTTTAGAACACTATTAAGACGTAACTTATATTTTTGATCCGATAACACCGCTAATTAAAGGTTTTAAGCCAGTTCCAAATTATAGTTCGTATTAATTAAACTGGTACGCGTTAGCGATGCGATTTACCTGTACGAAAAATTTGATTCCGTGTATTCTTTTTTCGAGGCAGTGAGATTGGAGGAAAAGCAAAAAGTTTTCATCGATCGAGGTTTTTAATTAACCTATTGTTCCGCTAAATTTTAATTGATCATCAATAAACGATATTTTCAATACAAATTACGGTAATTACATATTCTATCTGTAATTAACAAATTGAAAAAAAGAATTGAGAAAAAGGATATGAAAAAACAATTTTTTTTCCTAAAGAATAATAAACAGGCACGTTATAGATCATTATAATCGATAACACACGGATTTATCACGTGTTCGGCATTAATTGACGATCCAATCTCGTTGCAAACAAGAATCATGCGAACAGTACTACAGATCGTACAGATAATAAATAAAAAAATAATTTAGCCTCGAAAGAGAAACTCGCCATAATTGTTCCGCGTATTCGACATTAATTGACGATTGGATTTAATCCAAAAATATTATCGCGTATCTCTATAACGTATGTCCGTCACGAGGTTATAAAAACGACTTTATCGTATAATTAATAAAACGAGAACCAATTTCATTGAAAAAGAAACATAATTCTTTCACTTGATTACCATCAGCAATATGTCGATCGCGTGTTTAAATCAATCTTCAATTCTGACTATCTTGCAGGAGTTTATATAATAATATAGTCATTATAATTTATAATAATCAATCAGGAATAATTTTTGTTGTACTTTGTAATCATTAATAACACACGTTCATCGAATATGTAACCTCAATAATCAATCCTAATTACTTCACAAAAATAACTTCATTGTTACAATATATAAGTTCATCGATCAAAGACAATTTCTTCGTATCCAAAACTACCATAAAACAAGTGCTCATCACACGAATTGCATCAACGATCAACGCCCAAAACTCCCAAAATCAATTATACAACATCAAAACTAAATTACCAAAAAAAAAAAACAAAAAACAAAAAGAAAACATACTTCCTGCTATACGTTACCACAAAATTTCCTAAACTCAAACAATCACTCGCATCGCATCAAAAATAATTTACGAAAACAAAAAAAAACAAAGAAAAGAAAAACAAAAACAAAACCAGCTCATGGTCAAAACTAATTTACCAAAAAACAAGAAGAAGAAAAACAAAACCAGCTCACCACGAAAACTAATTTATCAAAAAAAAAAAAAAGGAAACCAGCTTTTTTTCAATTAAAAAGAAAAAAATCATTCCCAAAAAGAGTGCAATACACCCACAAAATCAAAAAACACTACAATTCGACGCGATCTACAGTAGTTATCAAGATTACGCCGCAAATCGAGCAACGCTCCAAGCAGTGAAATTGAACGCAAAAGATAAACGAACTCCCAATCCGGAGGCATCGCCCGGTCAGATCTCCCGCTCGTAATCCAGGGATGAATTCGAGTGATCACGATCGAGATTATGTGACCAGGTCACGTTATACTCGTCCGAAGGTCTCGCCGCTCCGTGTCGGTCGCACACGCCGATCAATATTACACCGAAGGAACGACGCTGAGGGCAACCAACAGGTGAAGTTATATCGCGGAAGAACCGTCGCTACGAAGCCAAGGGTAGAGTATAAAATTACCTAGTCCGGATAGAGGGTTACGTCGGCCGAGTCAACTCGGTACGGTGGAGGACTTAATGGACTTCGGTCCCTGTTACGGGGTTCTCATAGTTCGCCGTCGTCTCGAGCTTCCGGTACCCGTGACACGTCGACATTCTTATTCTGAAATTGATTTCACGTGGAAATGAGATTTGATTCTTTTTCTTCTACTTCTATTTTTTTTATTTCTCCGAGAGAATTAATTACTCGCAGGCGAAATTGAGATTTTTTTGTCTTCGGAATTATTTCTCTGCCTTCCTTTTTTTTCTTTCTTCCTTTGGTTCGGACGATCGAGGAATTCGGGAAATTGAAGTTTCCATTTGTATCGATTTCTAATTTTTATATAAATTTTTGTTTCATATCATGCTTCTTCTATTTCTTACGTTTATCTCGATTATTAACGAGGTCGGAGCTTTCGGTAACATAAGCTAATTATACGTAAAAAAGAGAAGAAAAGGGTTGTGAAAGGGGAATTGAGAAAAAACAGTCCATTCGCGGTTGCACGATCCTCAACCTCATACGCGTGCTCTCGAGGCTGTGCAAGAGTAAAACAGAGATACGTAAACGTAAAGAAGCAAGCGAACAAAAGCTGAAAACGTGTGATGAGTTCGGAGAAGCGAATGTTTTGAAGAAACAGAAAAGATGTTCTCAAAAACAAGCTGGCCAGGGTATGTTAACGGTGGCGTAGCTACCACGCTTCAATTTCTATCTCTCCTCTGTAAAAACTTTCGCGAGTGAAACTGACGAGTCCCGTAAATTCTACCGACTAAAAGACCAAGGAAGGTAATGAACTGGACGAGAGGTCATTGTCCTCTCTCTTTGTTAGCATTTCACTTCGAAATCCTGCCAGAGGTGTCGTTGGGCCAAGCCGCGCCATTCGTCTGAAGCAGACACAGTTTGCCCGACTCGATCCATTTTTCTCGGACAGGAAAGCTGACGGATGCTTCTCCGAGTTCCGCTTCCACGACACGCATCCACGACTTCTGTCTGCTTATTATGGGTGACGCGTTGCCGAAGGGAATTTAGTACGATTTCTCGCGAGAATATCTGTCTTCGACACGATTCTTTTACTGTTTTAAGCGTCGTGTTTATTCGTTGCGACGTAAAGTTTGCGAATAGATTATTACTGTGCGAAATAAAATTTGTAAAATATTATCTCCTCCTGAAATATGTGAGGAATTCTAGAAGATCTAATTGGTTTCAGAAAAACAATTTATACGTATAAATAAAATTTAAAGAGAAAAATGGAAAGTGTTCAAAAATAGTTAAGAAAGAAACTGATACAAAGATACAAAAATAATCACGATTTATTTGTTCGCAAAAATTAGAAATTCTAAGAACTATGAACACGTTTATTGATAAATTTGAATACCTGTTTAATTTATAAACAAACGTTTTCAGAGGAAAAAAAAAAGTCTGAAGCGTAACGCACGCGTCCACTTATACCAGTCTCGATGTCTGACCATACACGGCTTGTTTCACTTCCATTGACCCATTCATTTTCCCAGGATTATAACACGAGCTACCAAACTGTGGATTAAATTATTTCAACCAAAACACTGGCACGGTCGATATAGATGGACCTAGATAAAACAAAATCTTGTTTTTCGTGCACAAATATTTAAAAATAAAAAAAAATAAAAAAATCAACGATCGTATGCCGGAAAATTTTTTTTTTTTTTCTCACGTAAACAGAAGGAAGACGAATTTTCGATTCGCTCGAACGAGTATCTTTTTTCTTTTTTTTTTTTAAGTCGCGATCGAATTCTTGCGACTGTTTACAGTTAATCGAATGAAGCTCCGCGATAATGCTGTAAATATTATTTCATCGAGAACGCTACGACCAGTTACACGTTTTGCAATTCATACTCCTGTCAGGATTCCCACGAGTTGTTTCGCCGTGCTCCGATCACGATCCTCGTTGTTGTTTTTTCTCCCACTCCTACTTCCCTCCCATACTGGATTTCTCTTATGCGAACCGTGATCGAGGAAAACATTTATCCGATGGAAATCGCTGGGAAGCGTTTCGCCAAAAAATACATCAACTTTCCGAAGGTACAAGGATGTGCGAAACTGTTATTGAAAATTAAAATTAAATTAACTAGATCCAGGATTTGAGTAGCTGAAATTTATCTCGTGCACTAAGGAGCGAAATATTCTGAAATTTATCGCATAATTATAAAATATGAGAAAGAAGGAGCAAAGAAAGAAGAAAAGGGAAAAAAAGCTGGAAAGTAAAGAACAATGAAGTTTACTTACTCTTTGTCTTACAAGACCCTGTTTTCACGTACAGTACAACCATTGTTATATATTACGTTCTCTTACCTAAGCACTTCCTGTTTCATAATATCATTTGAAGTACAAACAATTCTACAGTTGCTTACAGAAATTATATAGTATAAAAAAAAAAGAGTCCTTATTATCGTTGAAAATGTAGAAAAAAAAATTTCAACCATCTTTATTCGCTTTTTTTTAATTTAGCTTCAAACTCATTCTTTGTTCTAGAATATAACATCTGGTACTTGAAACAGGAAGACATTGAATATAAATATGGTCCCAAATTTTTTAACCAAGGTTAAACTAAAAATCATTCGTCGAACGACTTACGATAATTAAAATTCGGCCGAAAAACATCCACCATTAGAAGATACTCATTATTTTCTTTTTTTCTTTTTTTTCACTACACTCGCTCGAACAATTCCGTGACTCGAAAACCCGACTAATGACGATGAAACGAGAAAGAAAGAAGACTAACGAAGTAGGTCAGCCACATATCGAGCGTGTTCGGTACTTCCTTCGCCATAAAAAGAGCGTTTAGAATTTTTTTCCCTTCGATCTGCGTACGTTCGACTTCCAGTAAGGGAAAGGGGAAAAAAAAAAAAAAAAAAAAAGAAGAAGGAGTCCCGACGCCTTTGCCACGCAATTTTCGCGACCTCCCCAATGGAGCGGATGAGAAGGGGAAAGAGGGAAATCCGATAAAGCTTTTCGAACGCGTTCCTTTTTCATTTTGTCGCGAATAGTTGACGAGAACCTTCAACGGGAAGTGAAATGCGATTTAAAGCGAAATTGAAGGAGTTCCGGGGTAGGATTTTTCTTTTAGGAGTCGACTCGGTCCAGGGAGTGAAAAATATATTTTACGTTTAAGAAGGGAAGGAAACGTCATTGTAAATAAGAATTTGGAAACCGACCTGTTACAAAAGTATACAAATATGAATTTAGAAATTCTTCTCTTTTTACTCGATATTTTAAATCTCCTGTTTCACGTGAAAATGTATTGTTGGACAAAAATTGCATCGACTTCGTGCGAATCTCTAAAATTGACTGTTTAAGGTGTTTTATATTGTTTCTTATCGGTGGAGCCTGGTTTGAAAATGAATTTTATAGGTTTTCAACGTGGGTAGAGGGAATTGAAAAATTGAATAAAAGTGGAGAGTAATTTCTTGATGCAATTTTCTTATATGTTTTTTTTCTTTTTTATTCATTCGACTATTCAATGTAAGTGTAATTAGAAGAAAGAATTTAAAAAAACTGGACACTTTGAAGAAATTCCTGCGACCTAATTGCTAAATCCGTTGCAAGCCTGACGCAAGATAGATCGATATTCCGTCATTCGATACGTCCGTAGATAAACAAGGAATATTTACTGAACCAGCTCGAGCGAAGGGTGTCGTACAGCCATGAGGGAAAAACGAAAATCACTCGGGGCAAGAAAAATATTCGAAATACCTGCCTTTTTCCGTACAATCGCCGACACAGGGAGAAAAAAACGAGACAGAAGTTAATAAAAATTGTAGACCTGTATTTTTAACGAAATTTATTTAACCCGCGAAAATAATGAACGCAAAACGATCCGTATTTATTAGTCATGAAGGTCTACGTTCACCGTGTTAATTTAATACAACAATATATTTTTCTTTGCATCGAATCGTGTATTGATTGAACTTAATTACAAGTTTAAAGAATAAGCATCGATCGAATTAAAGATTTCGTAGCATCCGGTGTAATTTCATCCAAGAGCTATTTCAAATCATTTTTTTTAGCATTTTTCGTTTCCAATATTGCATTTTTTTTTTACTCGATTAATTAATTCGATCAAACGTTCAGACTTATACACAGTGATCGAGATTCATATAATTAACGTGACACATTATAATAAAAATTCTATGTGCCGACTTTTATAACTGACGTCGTAACTGAATTTCGATATTCGTCATGATTTCATTTTACACGAAAATTATTTAAGAAGCATTCGTATGCACTCTCTGTCACTTACCAATCATTCGCAAATATTCGCGACTCGGTTTATAATATCGAAACTGATACAAATAAAACGCGAAATAAGATCGTTGCATTACTCGACAACGCGTATTGCTGCAAAAAAAAATCAAAAACGCGTTACTGGAAACACGACATTACCTCGGAAACCAAAAACATATATTCCTATTAATCAACGCTACAAAAACGTAAAAATAATCCCACACAGGAAACCATTCTCGCGGCAAAAAGAGCAAACGCTT
This sequence comes from Ctenoplectra terminalis, assembly GCA_019453375.1. NCBI lineage: Eukaryota > Metazoa > Arthropoda > Insecta > Hymenoptera > Apidae > Ctenoplectra > Ctenoplectra terminalis. Next base: position 68,876 of record SMSQ01019564.1, on the reverse strand, counting down.
CAAACGTTCCCAAGTTAAAAATCGTACACCTCCCAGACAGAAATTACGCTTTACGATAAACTATTAAAAAAAAAGACGAAGAAAAAAAAGGAGCACGGGGAAGAAACTTTTTTCAAAGTTCGCCAACTTTTCCAGCTTAACGATACTTTATGGAATAAGGAAGCAAACAGTTTCCAAGCCAAACACGGTCTAGTATGCTCCACCGTCATCCTTATAAATGAACGTGCTTATTCATTCCCATGAGCAAAATGAAGAAAATACAAGAGATAAAATTTCTGAAAAATCACAGTTTTTCCCATGCATGTAACACCGTATGTATAATGCACGCTTCAGAGATGAAATAAGGGTCGTGGAACCCAACACCGATGGCCCCGAGGCTATTCGTGCGGACACCGATCTTCTTTGGTCTCGAACAACGCCATAGTGTCCGACCCTTGGGGACACAGGATTCAGTGACCAGGCAGGGGTAGCAAAATACTCCGAGTCCGGGGTCATGGGAGTCGATAGCATCGACCCTCGAGATGATAAAACCTCGCACCAACGGTCCGGGGTCATGAAAGTCGATAATGACGATTCGGAGTCGTGGAACCCGGTCGAAGACTGCTGAGCTTTGGGATTCTTGGTGTTTACAAGCTGGAATTTTGGCGCCGAACAAAATGTTCATAGTGTAGGGATGTTACGTTGCTGGCGGTTGTCTCAATGAAGACTCACCAGTAGACATTTATCAACTAATAAAGTTACTCGGTGTTACAATGTTCGCTCTCTAATTCTCTATACTTGACTCTCTATATTCGACTCTCTATTCTTGACTCTCCACTCTCAACTCTTCTTGACTANGTGTAGGGATGTTACGTTGCTGGCGGGTGTCTCAATGAAGACTCACCAATAGAAATTTATTAACTAATAAAGATACTCGGTGTTACAATGTTCGCTCTCTAATTATCTACACTTGACTCTCTATATTCGACTCTCTATTCTTGACTCTCCACTCTCAACTCTTCTTGACTAACCCGCACGCGCATTTTCTGCATCCATGTATTCCCTGATTCTCTCTTCGTCTATTTCTCAATCTCTTTCACTCTGCTCAGGCATTCCAAGGAACTCCTCGGTCACACGATAATCTCTGTCATTCGGTTCAAATACTCTTTTCTCACACTTCTACCGCTCGGCCCAAACACTCGTCTCTCGCACATCTATCGCTCGGCCCAAACACTCGTCTCTCGCACATCTATCGCTCGGCCCAAACACTCGTCTCTCGCACATCTATCGCTCGACCCAAACACTCGTCTCTCGCACATCTATCGCTCGGCCCAGACACTCGTTTCTCGCACTTCGATCACACTGTCCCAAACACTCTTTATTCACACCTATAGCACTCCAGATTAAACATTCACACCTCAGACTCACCATTCCCGCAATAGGGTTAGAGAACTTTAACCTGTTAACCCTTATCGGTCGCTAGCTTTTCATACGTGATTCTCACTAAACTAGTATCGGTAAATATGCGAAAAATCTAACATTTTTGTTAGAAATTACTTATTTCTTGAAGGTGTATAAATATATGAGTTTAAAATCGAACTGCTAGTTTCATCACTGGAATGAACATCGTTTTCAAAACTATTTTCCAAATTTTCACCGCTATCACCGCTATCGAAATTTTTACAATTTTCTTTATTCATTTTTCGGCTCGATATATTCAAAATTGAGTACAAAAGGCAGTGATATATCAACGGAGATGTCAATTGCTCCGTTGCTGATGCTTAACTCACAAGTCAGTCGTGCCCGCATTTCACAGAACGCGAATTTTGACTGGTTCGCTCGTTGTCATCTCCCACGTGACGTGCAACCGCAGCGACAAAGTACCGTTGTCANCTTTATTCACACCTATAGCACTCCAGATTAAACATTCACACCTCAGACTCACCATTCCCGCAATAGGGTTAGAGAACTTTAACCTGTTAACCCTTATCGGTCGCTAGCTTTTCATACGTGATTCTCACTAAACTGGTTTCGGTAAATATGCGAAAAATCTAACATTTTTGTTAGAAATTACTTATTTCTTGAAGGTGTATAAATATATGAGTTTAAAATCGAACTGCTAGTTTCATCACTGGAATGAACATCGTTTTCAGAACTATTTTCCAAATTTCCACCGCTATCACCGCTATCGAAATTTTTACAATTTTCTTTATTCATTTTTCGGCTCGATATATTCAAAATTGAGTACAAAAGGCAGTGATATATCAACGGAGATGTCAATTGCTCCGTTGCTGATGCTTAACTCACAAGTCAGTCGTGCCCGCATTTCACAGAACGCGAATTTTGACTGGTTCGCTCGTTGTCATCTCCCACGTGACGTGCAACCGCAGCGACAAAGTACCGTTGTCACGTGAGAGGTGACTTACGACCGTTAAGGGTTAACCGGGTCATTTTTCGATCAGAAGCTCCTTTATACTTCGAGTTAAAAATTAATAGAAAATAATACATTTTAATTGGATAGATTGTAATCGTTGCAAATGTAAGTCTAATGTACTACGTTTTTTTTATAAAAATATAACGACGCACTCAAAAGTAAATCAGTGCGAAAATAAATGATTACGTACAAAATATTGGCAGTCCCCGCGACGAGTTTACTCGTCTTACCCGGTTAACAGGTTAATGGGAAGTTTCGAAAATATGGATTTCGATAATTGGTGATTTGAGACGGTGGTATTGATAGTTATGAAGGTCTTAGAGCTCAATTTGGATAATGGTATATGTAAAGTGGTTGGTAATTGGTGGTTGTTAAATATTAACGTTAATGGTGGCTATTTCCATGGTTGTAAATTTTTCACGGACCATTTCTGTAACACAGAACTCAGAATTAGTTATTTTAAACGAGCGGATTTAATAATTAACGAGCTTTCAGGTTCTCGATGTTGGATTTTGCTAGGCTGGAGATGGTATCATTGACTTATACTACTGATCAGTTTAAACAGTCACTAACTTGTACTCGTTGAACTCTGATCATTTTGAAAACTTTATTACCGACTTATACTACTGATATTCGTTCTTAACTCACACCTTCATGTGCCTTTTAATTAATCGAATATTTAGAAATTAACGTAACCAGAACCTTCGTTACTTTACAATTCTTTGAGATTTTATTATTGACCTATATTACTGATTCTTTTCAACTCACGTCGACGTATTGCTTTTTCCCAACGTTATCAGATTAATTAATCTAATATTGATTTCTGTTAAAAGTCTAATAACCCTGCAGACCTTAATATTGAATTATACTACTCAGTCAATACCAATCAAACCGAACCACTTCTTTCGTATCAATTTTTTATACCATGTCTAACAATCTGAATAATATATGTATCGTATTTACCGATCGTGAAGTGACTGATATCAATTTGTACAATTTAAAAAGCACGAAAAACGAGTTCCATGACCCGAGGTATAGTAGTTAACGACCTCGTGGGTCGCCAATATCGATTGGGATTACCCGAAAGTCGTCAGTATCAACACGCATGATCCCCCAATTGTTATCAGTAACCTTGCTTCTGCGTGATAATACACGAGCATGCACCAGCAACACGTTCCACTGTTCGATGCATCGATGTATTCGCTATAGACAGCCGACTTTATAATCGCAGCTACTTTATATTCCCATAATATCTATTTTGTTTTGCTTATTTAATTCAAACTTCGTATTTCTTTTCACGTACTTGGATTCTAAATAGAAATTCGTAGAAAAAAATTTTTAAGAACTCCATAATCAATTAGGATATTAAAATACTGTTTAAAATAACAGAATATATAATTAAAATTGCTATTTAAACACTGAGTAGCTTCCTTCAGTTATTCATCTAAAAGAAAAAAAAAATCCATTCAATTTTCGCTTAAAACTCATCAAACACTACACCTCTGTAAAAAAGAATTCCAATTCTAATTACTTTAACACCTCGCACAAATTCCGATAAAACACCGCTTTCCACGCAAATCTTCCATCAATTGCATGATTGAATCAATTGCAGATTCCTGTTCAGAAATAATTCGTCGTTCGTACCAAAACCCTTTTTTTTTTTCAATTTTCGTATCCAGTATCAATCCCAAAATGTAAATCCTCGCCCACGAGATACGCGAATCATTCATAGCGTTCCAAAAAAAAAAAAGGAAAAAAATAGGAAAAACTACTGAATTTAAAGAGAAAGCTGGAAAGACCTCCCACGAGTATCCGTTAGTATATCACAGGAAGTACCCAGCGAACAACATTCTTTGACTTTCGTAATCACGAGCGCACGGTCCAACATGTCTTGATCAACATGATTCAGAGTTGAGAGTCAGCTGAATGCTATAGGAATCCAGGACCGGTTTGGTTATTTGTTTTTTTTTCCTTTTTTTTTCGCGACTATTCTGGACCATCCAGCTGGATCGGCTCTCGATGAGAATTCTCGATACAAATGGGGAAATATGCAGCCGGCCACGGATAAAAAAAGCGACCCATACTCTGATGGATTTTGATCAGAAATATGAAACCAACGTTACGTGAACGGAATGAGTTGCAAAGAGGATCCTGTTCCGCGAAAGGAATTACCGAGCGATGAATGGAAAACGAAAAACTGGATGCTCGGTGTGAAATACAACCAGTAGAGTTGTATAAATGGAATTTGGTTGAATTTGTTTTTTTTTTCCTTTTCTTTCTTTTTTTTTTTATTCGTTTCTTGGGTTTTGATCCAGTGAATTGATTATTATTGAGGAATAAAAAAAAAGTAACGAAGTGGAGAATACGTAGAATAATTGGTTTTTGATTGGCGCATATTTTCCTGTTATACTTGTACCGCGGTTTTATCTGTTATGGTATTACTGTGACGTAGATTCGTGTTTAAATTTATGTTTTCTTTTTTTTTTTGAGGTTTTCCTGAGATCCGTGGGTAATAAAATTATGTTTAATTGTATGTTATAAGTGAATAGAGCAGACGTTGTTATGGCTGGAATCAGTTTTGTGACCTAAGGCTCGAGTCTTAATTTTTTACAATTTTAATTCTTAACCGGTGAAGTGGCGTAAAAGGAACCTCGTATAATTTCTAAAGAGATGCTTGTTTATTACGATCTTTTATCAGAAATTTTATTTTAACTTAATTCTAATTGTAATTTTAATTAATTTTATTTCTTCTTATTTTTATTTTATTTTTACTTTATTTTTACTGCTTGCATTAATACACCTGTCAAAAAGATTTTAATTCTTTTTCTTGAAAAAGGAAAGTTTAGCCTTCTTATTGTATCCTGTTGTTACCGTGTCTTTAAATGATTATATCATCTTTATCTATTTTCACATATACTTCGGAATATCTGAAAAAATATTTAACTAAATTCGTAAAAAGAAATATTTCCCTAAATGAAAACAATATACATATATACAACATGTAATGTAGCACAATAATAATTAATATCAATATTTACATCAATTTATACCAATCTTACCATTAAACTTTTGACATTTTACTTTATCTCTTTTTTCCACAATTTTCCTATTATTTCATGCATATAATAACACCATTGTTACGTTTTATTTTTATCTCTAAATCTGTGACAGTTACTCAGCAATGATTCACGACCAATACACATCTGCCTGTGAACATTGTCGCCTATACAAACACGCGCTCACACGTTTCAAGAACTAATTGACAATATAAATGCAAATTCCCTTATAATAAAGGTTTCCCATAATAAGAGCGCAACATTCTCGGATGAAATATTACCGCGAGCCACGGAAAATATCATGGCAGATCACATTTCACTGGGGAAATTTATTTTAAGCCGGCGAAAGCGATGTATCGAGTTGTTTACGCCAAGGAAAATTTATCGCGAATTCGTATAAACAAACCATTAAATCACGTTCGATTATCGACGCTGAATTTCTAAAGGATTTTATATTTAACCATAAATCATTGACGTTTTAACGTTAATAATGATATTTTTGTTGCTGTAACGAGTATTGGAACAAAGAAGCATAAATATAAAGAGAATTTATAATTCAGGTTCGACGGTTGAAATATAATTGTAGTTAAATAATGCATTGTTGTTTCGAGAGACGGTGCTGCGTTTAGCGCAGTTAATTTTCTTAATTATTCTTCTTTGTACGATATAAGTGTGTGTTAATTTTTACGAGCTATCTAATTTACGAGCTCTCAACCGTTATACTGTGTTTCTCGTTTTAGAAAAGCTTGAAACGGTAAATGGAATCCTTGTCTTTTTGCAAACAGACGTTATATGTTTTTGTTCGTTTCAGTTGTCTGACGTAAACGTATAAAAGCGGAAGAAAAAGATAGTCTTTTAGCATTCGTCTCTAATGAAAACTTATTAATTTTAAATATAACAAAGGTAAAGAATTATTTATATTCGAACAATTTCATTCTCTGTACAATACGTGACGTGTAACATAAAATAACAATGATCTATTCAAAGGAACTATTGGACAGTGTAGAAATATTTAGAAATTCGNGTTGAAATATAATTGTAGTTAAATAATGCATTGTTGTTTCGAGAGACGGTGCTGCGTTTAGCGCAGTTAATTTTCTTAATTATTCTTCTTTGTACGATATAAGTGTGTGTTAATTTTTACGAGCTATCTAATTTACGAGCTCTCAACCGTTATACTGTGTTTCTCGTTTTAGAAAAGCTTGAAACGGTAAATGGAATCCTTGTCTTTTTGCAAACAGACGTTATATGTTTTTGTTCGTTTCAGTTGTCTGACGTAAACGTATAAAAGCGGAAGAAAAAGATAGCCTTTTAGCATTCGTCTCTAATGAAAACTTATTAATTTGAAATATAACAAAGGTAAAGAATTATTTATATTCGAACAATTTCATTCTCTGTACAATACGTGACGTGTAACACAAAATAACAATGATCTATTCAAAGGAACTATTGAACAGTGTAGAAATATTTAGAAATTCGAAAATCTAATAATCTAGAAATCTAGAAATCTAAAAATCTAAAAATCTAAAAATCTAGAAATCTAGAAATCTAGAAATATAGAAATCTAAAAATCTAGAAAATTTAGAAACTTTAATCAATTGAAAGTTACTCGTTACCGTTTACATTGATAGATTAATTAATGAAACTTCAAAGTTAGACAAATTCAACGTCTAACAATTTAAATATGAACAACTGCCTAAGATTCAAGCACATCTGTCTAAAAATACGCCACGCTTGGACAACAATACTTTCCACGAAACCACTTATTAAAAATAATGAAACACAAACAGGCATCACACGGAATAATTACGATCCAGGAATCACCGGTCTTTCGTTTCAAAACTTGTCAGCTTATTTTCATGTCGTCGTTGTTAAAGCAACAAGCACAATGTTGTCTCAACGTCGGGAAACAACGGCGGGGAACAATATGGTATCGTTGAAACGACGTTGTTAAAGGAAAACCTTAGTCGCCATTCAATAAGGACAAAAGAAAATTCCACGGCTAATGAACCGAGCCACGATTGTTTCTAACCCTTCCAAAGAAAGCGAAACGGATATGAAAGGAAGCATGAATCGAGACAATACCGGTTTCTCATACAACAGCAACAATTATCGACAATATTTTCAAATAATGAAATACAGAAGTTAATTATAATAGCCTCGATTGTTACAATTGGCTAAATCAGCGGCCATCGCGTTCGTCGACCGAATCTTATGCATTTTAATTCGACGAACCCGCCTGGGGACTGTCCGGATTTTAACATCGCTCTAATTGTGATCAATTCACAAAATGGATTAGTTTTGGAGATAAAAGAAGTTACGGTTCTGTTGAAATTATTAATAGACGTCACTCGATCCTCGAACCGGATGAATTTTTTAACGAGTTCGGAGACCATGGAACAGAATAACGAGGATAAAGTTCGGCCGACGAATTTTCTCGACTGTTTTCTGTAATTGATGCCACGATCTTGCGCGACCTTTCGCCATCATTTTCGAGGCGAAAATTTAATCCATAATCGAACCTTCGAAATCGAAGCCTACGATTCGGGTTGCATTTTTTCCCAATATGAAAGGAAATCCCGATTTTCGTTTTAGATTTATCCTAACGCCTGGAGGAAAAAAAAAAAAAGAAGAAATTCTACAGTGATCAATCAAGTTGTCCGTTAAAACTGCGCGCCACTTATCACGCTCGATACTTGCACCGGTGACACGTTCAATTCCATTTTTTCAAACGGTTTCGAACCATGTGACACGATAGTAAAAAGTATGAAAAATTAACCAGTTATTTACGATACCGTACTTCAGCCGCCTATAAAATCAGTCACCGTTAAATCGATCTACGGAAAGTTAAACAGTACTATTTATGAAATAATAATATCATTTTTACGGTCTCGGACGAAGAACGTAAAACCTTTGAATCCGTTAAAATATCGCGATCGATAACGAAAAAATCTTTTAAACAGAAATCTCTAAAAGAAGTTATCTAAGTTATTTATTTAAAAAAAAAAGAGAAGTCAATGAGAACACTTTTTTTCTTAAATTTTTACAAACAGTTTACAAAGATTCGATTAGATTGATTATCGCGAAACTGATATCTGGAAGGTTAATGAAATGGTGTTTCATAGAAATATACTTAAGGGCAATAAGAGAGACCTTTCCGGGGAATTTATTGCGACATTGTCCCCGGTGGATCGGCTCGTATTAAGTTCTGAAGTTTATGACAGGCTAATAAAACAGCTATAAAATCCACTGGCAAACGATGCGCATTGGAATATATTGTATTTAAGCTGTGTCGCTCTTATTCCCGTATAACCCGCCATCTTGTCACGAACGACCTTATTTTCCTCGAAACGAACGCTCACGATGCGTGAAAGATGAAAAGATCGATCGAGAAATACTCTTCGAACCAATTGTTTCGCGTTTGTTCGATTTAATTTCCGCGTCGAAGGGAACGGGCATCGGTTTATTATTTAACGATCGTATTTAACGATCGTTTTATTTATTGAAATAGAAGAACGAAATATAACGCATGGAAGTGAAACGACACGAACGGACGATGAAATAATGAGCATCGAGTAACATCGAAAAAACATAACGAATCAGGTTGGATCGATCGATTAGCTAATTAATATTTCTACTTTGAAAGCAAGAACAGAAACGTTGTAAACTAATTAAGTTTCGATTTAATTTGATACGACGAACAGAGGCTTTAACGATTTAATTAAAAAGTAAATTCATTCCCGTTCGAACTGACAGATTATGAATGATTTATCAATTTTACTACCATGGAATATTCGGTCGTTTTGAAATTTCACGCACAAATTTTACGCCTGGGATTTCCGAGCTCGTCAAGTTCCTAATTAAACAGGTGATAAACATACATTACGGGAGGTTAAAAATTGAGCAACACGCGGGACCGGGGGAATCGAAGTGACGCACCGGTTCAATATTTAAAATAAAGTCGATCCTGGTGGACTGGAATCTTAATAACACCATGAATAATGCGTGGATCGAGGAACGAACCGCAGATTCGAATCTCCCCGGCTGCAGCTTTCCCCCTTTTTCTTATCCTTTCATGGGATCAAAAGTACCCTCCAGTGAAACGAACATCGTAAATTCGAATATCATAAATGGTTATAAAAACGAAGAGGGAAAACGAAAGAGTCCCTCGATCCCTCTTACGAAATCCCAAAACGAAACAATTCCCTAACATCTCGTTCAGCGAGCTGGAAACTTCGAATATGGATACTTGAAATATTTTCGAATTCGAAAACTATTATTTTAGAGGACATTGATCCATTGATTGAAACCGAAACGTTATATTTCTATTATATTTATATAGAGTTTTTATTCGAATATATAGTTTATAAACGTTTGATTAATAGGAATTAAGTTTAGGTGAGTGACTCTATGACGCGCATAAATATACAATTCGTCTTACAACAATTCTTTAACTACACAGCACACTCGTTCGACGCTCTCTCAACACTCTGTTCAACTCTATTCGACAATGCACACGCTCTCTCAACATTGTGTTCAACTTTATTCAACACTACGCACGCTCTCTTAACACTCTGTTCAACTCTATTCAACACTACGCGTGCTCTCTCAACACTCTGTTCAACTCTATTCGACACTACGCACGCTCTCTCAACACTCTGTTCAACTCTATTCAACACTACACACGCTCTCTCAACACTTTCTTCAACTCTATTCAACACTACACACGCTCTCTCAACGCTCTCTTCGACTCTAATCTCCGCTCTCCTCGACTCTCCGTTCCACATTAATCTCCGCTCTCCTGAACTCTCTGTTCAACACTGGCCACGCATCGACTCATCGTCCGTCCGTTGGGTCCGGTCCCCGTCCGTTACGCCTTTATTGCCCTCCATAAACTACAAGTCCTTAAAACTACGACACTAGGTTTACATTATGTTTACATTATATTTACATTATATTTATAGTATATGTACGTTATATTAGCTTCTGTTGATTAAAACAAAGGGAAAAATGAATCCTTCAAACGACAAGCTCCGGTGTTTTTGTAACATGATTAAAAGCAGCTGTCGCAGAATGAAACCATAGTAAAATTATTCGACGTAACGCCTCGACAGAAATTGCGCGGCTGTTTACTCGTGCGCGTATAAACAATGCAAGTGTTAATTTAGAGGCGAGCCAGCCTAATTAGGACCGGAAACTACGCCAGCTCGAGGAAAATGTATGGGACGTGGAGGAACGACCGCAATATTTCCCATGTGCATTTTCCACAGTCTACCCTGCCTCCGTTGTTATCATCCGGCTGTCGTTTCGTTTCCCAACGAGATTCCTTCTTTTGAAACCTGTTACGCGTCCATTTCAGAGATTCCCCTTCGTAGGAAGCATACGTTCCATCCGTTTCCGGCGGACATAAAATCCTCCTTTTTAACGTTATTTAGAGTACCTGTTGCTAAAGTATTTTCTACATGCAAACTTAAAGTTATACGTGTATCGAAGGAAAAATATACATTTTGAGTATATGAAATTTTTTATTCCATCTGAATTCGAAGTTGTTAATTTATTAAATTATTTTATTTATTAATTATGTTATCTCGAAGTATTTATATATATACATTAAATATTCTACTGTGTTTTATTTAAATTAAAAATTAATTTTTTAGATAAGCAAACATATATCACTGACGATTATCAATTTAATTCGAATTCAATTTTAATCGTTAAGTTTGTACGTTTAATAAAAGTCACTCGTTAAAATAGCTTTAATTTTGTTTTTATTTAAATGAAAATGATAGTGTTCGTTTAAACTATTTGAAAAATATTTATAAACTGTTTCCGATATATTTACCTTTGCTGAAATTAATATTTATAGTACCTTGGGCTACAGGAAACCTCGATTTTCTTCGTTCACAGCGAAACAATGAACGAGCATAAAATCGAGAGAATATTGAACGTATCCGGGAGTGATTCGGCTAGATTGTGTGTTTCCTCGTAAGAAACACACATGAATAAAAGATCCTATGCAAATGTTTCGATCCATCCGCACGCGTTCGAATCGTTGGAGACGCTCAACGATCGATCAATTAACATTACCGTCACGTTCTACCGGATCGATTCCACGCCGAGCGATGAAAAATGATAACACAGGTCCTCTTCTATCGCCGAAATTAAATTGCGCTCGCCATCACGTACGTTTCCAACGGTGGAAAAATCGTGGATCAAAGGAGAAAATTCTTCTGACGCAATGATGCGGAGAGAATTTATTTTTTTCGAAAAAAAATCCTATTTACAAGCATAATTATAATGAAACTAAAATTTAGGTTACTCGAGAAAAATCCTATTCATAAGCGCGATTATAATGAAACTGAAATTTAGGTTACTCGAGAAAAATCCTGTATATAAAATAATAAAGTGTCAGAAACATGGTAAAAATTGTAACTAAAATAAATATCATATATATAAAATAGTAAAATGCCATAAACATGGTCCAAATCGCAATTAAGATACATCTTCGAATTAAATTAACCCAAACTAACTCAAACCTAACTCCATTTGATTTCATTCACTTAAGCAACCCTAACCCACTATTATCTAAAATTCATCGTAAAATAATCCTCTGATATAAAAAAAAAAAAAAAATCAAAGCAACCCAAAAACATCTAAACCTCTAATTAAAAAGTTAAACAATTTCCACCAACAATTTATTCCAATTTCTCAACTATTCTCAGTTCATTTCCTATTTAAAATTCTAATATAAAAATCTAATAATTTCTATTCCTCCAACAAATCTTCCACCATCGATTAATTAACCCTGCAATTAATTAACCCTACTCTCAGCTCTTCAAATAAATTTTCAAATTTTAAGAAAGAGAAAATCTTTAACATAAAATTGAATAATCATTTCTTTACGCTTGTTTCGAAGTTAAAATATATATTTTTTTTTTAAAGCGAAACACGATCGGAAAGAAAAAAGACACAAAGACCGGATAAGAGAGTTGATTAATTAATGAGCTCGCCGAATATTTACCGAGAAAATATTTTGCCGTGATTAGAGGCCACAGGTGCTCCAAACTAAGCGGTCGTTTTACGAGCTTGCCGACGAACGACCTACCATCCGAACTTCATTGTGGTTTACACGGAACTTAAGCAACCGACTGGTAACGCGATAGCAAACGGGTCACAAACCGCAACTAGATAATGCGCCGGTATAATGGGCCAACAAGCACCGCGTGAACCGTGATTCATAAAACGTGCATTAACGCAAGTTCTGCATCAAACCGGTATAAAGATATAGGACGACGTTGTGATTGGTCGCTTCGCTTGTTCCGTATGTTATTTGGTAACGAACCAATGGAAGCGTAATCGGATGGTGAAATTTATAGGGTTGTTGGAAACAGTGGTTTTTTAAGTTCAGGTTTAAGTTAATAGATAAAATATAAAATTGGATGGAAAGTTAACTTCGCAGAGTTATTTTAGTATTAAATCTTTCTTCTTTTTCATTCGTTCAATTGATGTAATATAATTAAGCGAAAAATTAGATTATTCTGTTCTAAGTTTGAAAGGAATTATTCTTGGAAAGATTAATTGGAGATGATTGTAATTGTATTTATCCAGATTTTGTTTGCGAGTTATAAATTGTTAGTTTAAAATATTAACGAATCCTGAAGCTAATTTTGCATCGTGTTTTTTTTTTATAAAAGATGTTTAAGATAAATTAGATTAAAAGAAAGGAAAGGTTCGTTATTTTAAACGTTTTTGTTTTTATAGACTTTCTTGTTGTACCTTGAAACGTGAAAAAAAAGCAATCGCCAAAAATTTGATCCTGAAACGAAATAAAAATCACACGGAACAGAATTTTTTAAAACACCGATCAAATTCGCCAAGTATAAAAAGCAGCAGCAATCTAAAAAAATACGTTTTGTATCAAATCAAACGTAACAAAGGAAGAAAGGCAGGGACTGTTTTTCCCAGATCAAAATCTACAAAATTTCTACCCGAGACTCGTGGTCTAATAAAAGAAGATAACAATCTCTATTTATCTGTCGCTTCCTCCAGTTTCTGTTTTTCTGTACTCTTCTTCTTCCACGTTCTCGTTCCAACACAACGTAAAAGTTGAAATCTTCGACACCGATCGATGCGACTGAAATATTCATACCTCCAGCAATTCCTCGGCGGAAAGATTTTTCCGCCGCTACCATTTACCGATTCTCTTAAATATTGCAGCCAACGATACCGAAACTTCGTTACGTTTCAACGTTTCGTCGGACACTGGCTATTTTTAAAGCCACCGATTCTTCGATCGACGTTGCAAATTTTTCTCCCCTCCTTCAATTTTTAAACCCTCGAAATGAAGCATTTTCGTAGCTTGTGCAACGAACATTGGTACTCAATTAGATCATATTCCAGCACGATGAAATGAATGAGATATAAAAACGGGTTGTATTAAGAACGCTTTAAAATAAAATTTATGATAAAAACGAAAAGCTCTGGTATTTTTTAGAACCGTGAATTTTTATAATTAGCGCGTTATTAATTTCATGGTTTAGAAACCGACGAATATTTAATTAATATCTCGATAATATTTTATTTCTTTTTTTTTTCGAGAGCTTAGTAGCCTGGTGATTTAAGGTAAACATATTAATTGTGTATCAGTGTGTTTTAAATAACCATAACTTGTACCTCTTATACGCAGAATGATACAAATCAGTTTATGCAAAAAAAAAAATAAAAAATAAATCGTAATGTTTTATTAAAAAAAAAAAAGTACAATTTTGTAAGTACACGTATAATCTGATTATAGAACTTTTTAACACTAGAACTACCGACGAATAAAGCATACTTATTTCCACCGAAAAAATCATAATGAAAGGTATATAAAAAAATACGAAATGCAAAGGAAACAAAGCTTTGTCTACATTTTTAACAGAAAATTACGGAAAATTACGGAAAATTGCCTGCGAGATGCCATAGTTAATTTATAAAATTTCTGTAAAAAATTAGGAATGGGTCATTTTGGGTCATTTGGACCACTTTGGTAGTTCTAGTGTTAAACAGTGTAAAAAATTTCACGAGCGATTACTTTCTACTTTGGCTACAAATTTAAGCTGTTTAGTAAAATCCTATTTAGTAAAATCTTGCGGTACGTGTTACACGTTATGTTCGAAAAACTTTATTATCGCCAAGCTGGCATCTACGAAGAGTTTGTTTGGAATTATCCACCGTATGGATATCATAACTTCAACGACGACACTCTACGGAATTATCTCGTTAGACCGTTTGTTCATGCGAGGCGAATTGAATTGCACATTGATGGCGATGTTAACAAGTAACATTACCAAGGTAATTGTGCTAACTGCATAATTACAAAATAAACGGATATCGTTGAATTCCTGCGAATGTAAACAGTTTCCACGATCGAGCGGTTCTAACTTTCCAATTTAGGGTCAGACGGCATACGACTTGTTAATTCCAATTCCAACATACCGAACGATACATCTCCTTGAAACTTTTCCGATAAAATTTGCAATTGACATTCTGGTTTCTTGTTTCCGCTTAATCCTATGCTACTCCAAATATAATGGGCACACTTGAGGATAAAAAAAGAACCCATGCTTCTGTTTAAAAATAATTTTAAAGGTGAAAACATGTGCAGCATGCTGTAATTAAAATAAAATATCAAATTAATCGAGAAAAAAAAACAGTGTAACATAAATAATTAAACGTAATCCGGTTATAATGATCAACCACAGGTGTTTGATAAAATTAAAAATTTTCCAAAATCGTGCGAAAAAAATTGCAGGACACAAGCGTGGCTTGGATTGATCGAAGCGTCGACGTCACTCAATTGAACAGAGACCGTTCCTTCTGGCAGATTGTACAATTTGCCTCGCATCACCGACCGTGCAAACAACACAGGCTACGAGAACCGGAGCGAATCGATTTGATTCGATATCGTGCAGTTAACATCAAGGACCACTCCGTGCTTGAACGCCTGTGTTAATTGATCATTCGTGAAGAAAGAAATCGTTGCAGAATTTTTTCCGCATCCTTCGCTTAGCAGACACGCTGGATTTTCGTTTGGCTGGTCTTAAGTTAGAGTTGTGGAGCACTCACAGCGTAACAACAACCGTTGACTGAGGCGCGCCGATTTTGATGAAACTTTACACAAATGTTCATCGATAGACCTAAGTAAAATTCTACTCGTAATTAGTTCATGCGAATCGCTACAGATCACCGGCCAAATACTTTAAGTAGTATGGGTCAGCCACCAATAGAAAAAGTGGTACAAGTAGAATAACACAATCGCTAGCCAGCCGAGTAGTATGGGCAGTTAACTGGTCAGACGAGTAGTACAGGCCGGTGTGCGTGGTCGGACAAGTAGTATAGGCCGGTGTTCGTGGTCAGACGAGTTGTATGTATCAGGGTACGACCAGGCAAGTAGTACAGGGCAGTTAACCGGTCAGACAAGTGGATTCAGTCGTATAGGACTGTCAGTAGTCACGATGAGATTAATCTTATGGTTATGTGAAACGTATGCAGAAACGATTGTGGAAACTGCAGATTGAATTAGCAGCAGATACAAGAAATGCATAAAACGAAGATGAAAACAAATTTTTATTTCACAAAATAGGAAAAGAGCGTAAGTTAATTTTCGTAGGATAATAATTGTTTCGAAAAACTTTTCGCTCGAATTTATGGATCTCAAGAGACGGTGTGACTTTTGTCCGAGCTATTTTTTTATTTCTTTTGTGGTTTCTGATTTATACGGATTTATATAGAAGAGCCAGCTCGGATAACAGGGTTGGTTTCTACCTTAAGGTAAAAAGACAGATGGGAACGAATTATGGCTTAGTTCTTAGGTCTATCGAACACTTGTGCAACGTGAGATAAAATTCAGCGCGTATCAGTCACCAGGGAACAATTGAAAAGGAAATTGCAGAATTAAAATATTTAAAATATTTAAAATACCACGGTTTTAGAAATACTGAGTATTCGAAGACGAGACTATTTATAACACGAGACAAGTATCGAATAAGAGACGATACGTGTACCTCTGACGTTCAGGCAAATATTTCTGTGCAAATTTTGAGGTAACTCAAGACAGTGTCAACTGTTCTCGTACACGAAGAGGTTCGTTACCTACTCTCTGCATAGAAACACCCTTAAATGTTTTAACCACGACTGGCAGAGTCGAGCAAGACGAAAGNCCGGTGTGCGTGGTCGGACAAGTAGTATAGGCCGGTGTTCGTGGTCAGACGAGTTGTATGTATCAGGGTACGACCAGGCAAGTAGTACAGGGCAGTTAACCGGTCAGACAAGTGGATTCAGTCGTATAGGACTGTCAGTAGTCACGATGAGATTAATCTTATGGTTATGTGAAACGTATGCAGAAACGATTGTGGAAACTGTAGATTGAATTAGCAGCAGATACAAGAAATGCATAAAACGAAGATGAAAACAAATTTTTATTTCACAAAATAGGAAAAGAGCGTAAGTTAATTTTCGTAGGATAATAATTGTTTCGAAAAACTTTTCGCTCGAATTTATGGATCTCAAGAGACGGTGTGACTTTTGTCCGAGCTATTTTTTTATTTCTTTTGTGGTTTCTGATTTATACGGATTTATATAGAAGAGCCAGCTCGGATAACAGGGTTGGTTTCTACCTTAAGGTAAAAAGACAGATGGGAACGAATTATGGCTTAGTTCTTATGTCTATCGAACACTTGTGCAACGTGAGATGAAATTCAGCGCGTATCAGTCACCAGGGAACAATTGAAAAGGAAATTGCAGAATTAAAATATTTAAAATATTTAAAATACCACGGTATTAGAAATACTGAGTATTCGAAANGGATCTCAAGAGACGGTGTGACTTTTGTCCGAGCTATTTTTTTATTTCTTTTGTGGTTTCTGATTTATACGGATTTATATAGAAGAGCCAGCTCGGATAACAGGGTTGGTTTCTACCTTAAGGTAAAAAGACAGATGGGAACGAATTATGGCTTAGTTCTTATGTCTATCGAACACTTGTGCAACGTGAGATGAAATTCAGCGCGTATCAGTCACCAGGGAACAATTGAAAAGGAAATTGCAGAATTAAAATATTTAAAATATTTAAAATACCACGGTATTAGAAATACTGAGTATTCGAAAACGAGACTATTTATAACACGAGACAAGTATCGAATAAGAGACGATACGTGTACCTCTGACGTTCAGGCAAATATTTCTGTGCAAATTTTGAGGTAACTCAAGACAGTGTCAACTGTTCTCGTACACGAAGAGGTTCGTTACCTACTCTCTGCATAGAAACACCCTTAAATGTTTTAACCACGACTGGCAGAGTCGAGCAAGACGAAAGCTGGGTTATCATAATTTGCCGTAAGGTTACAGTCAGTGTGCTATTTCTCTGGAGATAGTTTAGAATTGGGTCGCTGTATTTAACACGCGCTAACAAACACGTATTCTTCGCAGCGGAAGTTGCTGAGAACTTTAACACACAGATTATTATATTTTCGAACGAGACGAGAAATTTTACGAAGACGTTTCGTTAAAATTTCTAATCAGAACATCCAACGGTAAATCTTTCGTTTCCATCCGTTGTATAATATTCGACGGTTTATATAAAATATTACACGCCAGTGATTCAACGTACGATTCTATGACAAATATTAAATATTTAATACTCGACGACTACCTATATTCCGTAATTTCGCCTCGAATATTGTATCAGGTCTCGTCAGTCTTCTTATAAACACAAGTTCGTTACCTTTTTAAGATTATTCGAAGCATTTTATATATTTATTACATGTATCATCTTGCTTTCGAGTTTCTCTTTCAGCTATCTTTCGGATTTCAAATAGCTTCCTTTTTAACAGATCCTGTTTCTGAAAGCTGTTGGCTTGTAAAGCCCTTTAATCTGCGAATATTACATTCAAAGTTTTCTAGATAAAATATAAAATACCTCGGTAACGTCTCAATCTTGTTAGCCATACTTTTGAAAGGGGACAAATGTAACTCTAACAAGTACAATTCTATAATTATACGGGACCAGCACGATAATTATAGCAACAACTTTATTGCGCGCAAAAATGAAAGAAAGGTATTCCTGCATCTACGAAAATACATTAAACGAACGGAAAAGAAGTATAATATTTTGTGTAAGGTACAAGGTTCGACAGAAAAAAGGAACCTTAATTAGTACGAATAACTGCGAAGAAAAGGAAGGGAAAAAGGAGCGAAAGAAAAATAAAAATTAATCCAGGTCAAAGAACCACAACAGTCTTCAGAAACCTTATCCCTATTACCTCGCATGAAAAATGTAGCAAACCTCGAGGAACAAGCTAAACCCACTCGACTGATCCATTCTGAGCCCAAGACCACCGTAGACAGGATCCAGAACGAATCACCGTCCCTTATCTCTGTGTCAGTTCTTTCTTTTTGCCAGCAAGAACCAGTAACAGCGACCAAAATGGAGTTCCCCTCGATCGCGGCCGCACGACCGACCAGTAAGTGCACTTGAACCGAAGTCGAGGGAAGGATAAAAGCTCTCTTAAAATACGCGTCGAATCGAATTTTCCACTCGACGATCCATCCGCCGTCTATAAATTTAATTAGCGCAGAATCTCCGGCGACCATGGGAATTTTTCCAAAGGATTCGAGGCGACGCGCATGATAATGTGTAGCGAAGACGAAAGGATCGATCCTAGGAATCGCAATTACGAAAAGGGACGGGGGGGAGGAGGGTTAGAGGGTGGCAGAGGGTAACGCGGTTTTCCTTTCTTTCCATGCTCTGTGGGAACTCGCCTTTGTGTCGTTAGCGGTCTTCCTTCCTACTTTTTTTTTCTCTCTGTTTTTTCTTCTCTCTTACTTCTTTATTTTTTGTATTCGTTACCGTGCACCGAGGGAATTTCAAAGCGGTTATTTTATGTAAAGCAGAAAAAAATTACGCGACACAACCGGTAGATCGACGATGTTCGTGACGAAAATTAGATGGACGCGGTAGCTTGGCAGGGCCCGATAAACTAACGAATAAAGTTGAACGACCTTGCAGGCGCCACGATACGACCGACAGACTTTTTCGCAGATCTTTCTCCTGCTCTTTACTTGTTGTCGTTATCGTTGTTGATTTAAACGTTAATCCTACGAGAAACGGAAATTTTGCTGCGATAATTGTTGCAAATGGATTGGATTCTGTACACTTTCGTTGCGACACTTTTCGAGCTAAAGCAATTCTTGGTAAACAGATCGATATAATTTTTGTCGATACAGGATAAACAGATGTATACAAATTTAGATAGTTTGTACGATGAATTATGGTATAACATTTGTGAATAAAAATAAACTCTGCTATGGAGAACGCGTATGTACGTTTTCACTAAATCATCGCTTCAATTCTGAACGCGTATCTCTACGTCCTTCCTAGCGAAAGGTTTAAGCGTAACCGAATAGTGTTCAAAACAATTTCATGGAAATTTAAATACGAACTGCGCGCGCACACGTCGGCTCATTCTCGAGCCTTTTTCATCGCGGAACATCGAAAAAGGTCGGGCAAATTATAAACTGCGCGGTATCCACGCCCAGGAGTATCACAAGATCTCCAATGACGTGGTGCACACCACGTTGCCGCGGCAATATCCCATGATCCCCTGGACGGAAGCCGCCAATTAGCTGGCCAATGATGATGCCAACGGACACCCAGGTCAGCTCGCTGTCGCGGTACCGAGCAGAGGCCGGCACTGACGACAGCTTTCGCTTATCGACTGGTCAGTCCGAGCATCCGAGGCGCCTATCATCCAAGTATACGTTTCAACCTTCGTCAATTCGTCGAAAAGAAATTTTTTTTTAACGAACAATCGAACGTCGATTCAACCGGAACGAACTAACAGAGTGATTCCGACAATTTAAACGAGTTTCTTTCTTGGTGTGTCCGGATTGAGAGATTCCGCGAGATTCTGCGAGATTCTGCGAGATTCTTCTGGATAATCGAGTATCGAGACTGTGGATTTAATCGTTTCATCTGGTGCGAACCTTCCGATTGTTTTTGCACGCTGTCGCTGTTCGGTCAGCTTTTGACCGGCTTCCGTAGATTGACAACGTGATCAACGCAGACGGTGCGCCTTCGATTAACGCCTACGTGCGGGAGATACAGGATGTGGACGGAAAGGTAGAAACTTTGTGGAGCTGCAAGAACGCGAGATGCATCGATCAATATCGTTTGATTGAGAACCGGTGATTCGGTTGGATTTTGTTCGGACCGCGTAGTGCGATCAATCTGTTACTCGAAAGAGTGTGTAAAGAAATTTGAAACGAATTTGTGGAGAATTCGCGGAGAATTCGCGGAAAATTATCGAAGAATTTTTTAGAATATCTGTTACTCGAAAGAGAGAGTGTAAAGAAATTTAAAAAGGAATTTTTCAGGGAATTCGCAGAAAATTATCGAAGAATTTTTTAGAATATCTGTTACTCGAAAGAGAGAGTGTAAAGAAATTTAAAAAGGAATTTTTCAGGGAATTCGCAGAAAATTATCGAAGAATTTTTTAGAATATCAAAAAAGTGATTTAATTGGAAATAAAGTGAACGGAGAATGAAGTGATCGAGATAAAAAGGCGAACCAATCGCGTTGTATGAACCTGTAACCGATGAAAGGTTTGTTTTGAAAGTAGTGGTTACATCATTCCCGTAGTTGCATCGTGTGTAGGAAAAAGTGTGTCGTTATGCTCCCTCCTGCGCTTCAACGTGAACCCCCTGTTTCGATTAATCGAATGAGCGGCTAAATTTCTTGATACGCAGTGACATCAATAAGCGATGACCAGTGATCACGCGAGCGCGCGTCGTTGTTTCGCTTCGCAGTTCTGTAACAAGTATTTTCCGAGTGAGAGAGGAAACCGCCACGGGATCTATATGGATCGGTATGTTTTCTTTGTATCTCTATTTTATTATCTGAAATAACGGAGAACTTGATTTTACCTTCCGGAATTTTTATTAAAATTCCATTGATACTTGTTTTAATACCAGGATCCCTTCATCCGTTAAAAAATTCTTTTCTCGCTGAAACAATTTTTTGTTTACTACAAAGAATTCCTTTATACCGAAACAAAAAAGTTCCCCTTTTGTTAAAGAATTGTTTAACGAGTTTTTGAAGAACTTTTGTGTTCTCAAACAAATTTTACGCTGCACGAAACAGCTTAAAAATGTAAAGAAAAGTTTACACGATAAAAATAACAGAATAAAGTGAAAAAAATGAAAATTGCAGAAATTCTGGGAAAAAATATTCCTCAAACATTGCAATCGACAGATACTAAATAATTCTCAAGTAATTCTATTTAGCTTCACTTTCATCTTTCTTTTTCTCCTTTTTTTTTTATCTCTGGGCAAGGACCGTAACTCGGAAACTTTCCTCCGATTCACCCTTGGCACAGTCACCCTAAACTCGGCCTGTCGAAGTTATACGTGGAAAAAATATAGCGTGATCGTAAAAACAACCGGGGCTAGAACGATAGCACACTTGGGTGTCAGGTGTCGAGAGTCGAGCTTGTCCAGGGACAAATATTTTCAGAAACTTTTTTTTTTCCCTGCCTACATCAACCAAATTGCACATAAATCAAATTATAAAAACTAAATACACCTCATAAAAAGTGTCGAAAAGCACATTTGACACGAAACTTTTTTTTTCACGTCAAAAGTATCGCTTCGCACGCCAGTCGGACATATCTCGAGTGTACTTTGCTATGCAACATGTCCCAAAAGTGTAGTGTCATCGCTTCATTCGAAAGCTACCACTCGTGAAAAAAATCTGTTTTTCGATGAAAAACAATGGTAACAGATATTTAAATATCGAGAAACAATAATTGCAAGTATCTTTGGAAATAAAAAATTTATGATCAACGCGACGGTATTAACGACCACTCGAATACGACCTCAAGCACGATATGGTAATAATAAACGAAGAAAGAAGAAAAGAAAATATGAAATAAACAGTGCAGAAAATAAAAGGAAAAAATTATATCAAAACGATGGTGCAAAAAGGAAGATTTATGGAAAGAACCTCATAAATGGAATCACGGGAGTCTAACCAAGCTTTGAAATAAAGCAAAAGCTATTTTAACAAATATTGCAATGCACGTTTCACTCTTTGTTTTATGTCAAATACCTTTTTTTCTCAAATTGTTCGTATTTTTTTTTTCTTTTTTTTTTTAATTACTTCCACATTCCGGTCAAAAGCTCTTTTCACATCGAATATACATTTTTGCAACATTCATACACGATTCATCTCGTTCACAACACGGATCAATAGCAGCTGGAACAATGGTATTTGTCGAAACAGTGTCGGGAGGAAAATAAATTATTATCCGCGATCGGATCGAGCGAACGACATTTGGAGGAACGTGAAACGTATAAATTTTTTTTTCTTTTTTTTTGAAACAATGCCACAAAGGGATCGTCGTTACACCCTTTTCACGGTCGTAACGAGTCGTTAATCTGAACTTACAAAGCTCGACGAGCTTTATCTTTAATTAAACTCTAGACAGAGGGAGATGAATTCGAGATCCTCGAACGAACAGAGACAACGGGGAGATTATCGCGAAACGTTCATAAGTGGAAGCCATAAATTCGGACTCGTTAATGGCAACGGATGATCCAGGAGCATAAAGTTGTATAATTTTATCTCAGCTTATAGTTATTAACGCGAAAATCACCATAAAAATTGAAATCACCGATTTGCAATTTATGATACAAATTATTCCGTTTTACGATGGTCGATTTTTTAACAAAATATACGATTGGATATTTTTCCTTCTCTTTGGAAGCTTTTTTTAAAAAATTCATTATTTTTATTATTATATTATCGTTAACTCGATACGTAATATCGTTAATTATTTTTTTGTCTCTTTATTTTAGATACCTATGTTTTTCAATAATTATTTTGGTTCCTCTGTAATTGTTAACAGTCGACGAAAATTATTTATTTTTTGTTTCTTTCTTTTTGTTTTTTTGTTCTTTTGTTTGCGTTACATTTGGATCTCCACATTGTTACGATCGATCGTTGATAATTCTGGTGTTAAAAATCGATCGTTATTATATTTTTGTTTCGTAGAGTAATTCTACGTGAAACGAATTTCCAATGAGAATTGTACATTGAAAATGAGTGCACCGCTATAGAAAATTACGTTTGCTTTGAAGAGATACAGAACGATGGTTTTAGAATTACGATCAGTATAATCAGCAGTGAAATGATGCGGCGCTGCTTTCGATCTTCGTAAATCAGCTTGATTTTTACGCTTCGATTGATATCTGCGCCGTTTGTGTTCGTGTTTTTCATTGTTCAACGTTAATTAATGGAATTTCCTGGCGAGTTAATTACGATCACATATAATTGTAAAGAGCGTCGTGTTTGACGATCCTGTTTAATTGGAAAACTACGGACACTTCGTCACCCGTTTTTGTTGGCCATGAGTATGAGAAAATAATCAATCGGGCGTTCTTTATTAAGCTTCCTTTAATAGAATTATAGAAACTGATAAATTGGTACTTCTTGTTTCACAGTATCCAATTAGAATTCTCGAGAAGAAAATTAGAAGAAAGAAATAATTGATAAAATCCTGCAGCTTAAAATATATGAAACTTGTAAACGATTAAATTACTCCGTCGCTGTTTTACCTACATATTCAAATAATAATTGTAACGAGAAACATCGACGTGATAACAAAAAAAGAAAAATTAATACTTCTTTCAAAATTATGATCCAAACAACACAAAACTTAGAATCGAACAACCTACGCCTAATTAAATAATACCGAACAGGAGTTCACACGTTTGACTATTAATCTCGCACCAAAATTTAATAAACGAAACAATTAATTAATCAAATAATATTAAACGCGAGTTCACTCTTTCGATTACTCGTCCATCTGAAAAATTTCATAAAAATCTACAACACAACATAAATTACATAAATTACATAAATTACATAAACTACATAAATTACAATTCACGCGTTCCCCTTCAAAGATCTATCCACGAATCCAACTCGCGAAGCGCCCCATTTTTCGACTGCGACCGGCCTCGCCGATTATTCCCCACGATCACCCAACCGACACCCGACTATAATTCAACCCTTCGTTTTCAGACTCGGTGTACCGGTGCACCGCGGAAGAGCGAACAATGGATATGAGAAGAGCAGAGGCTAAATAGCAGGCTGCAGGTACAGGAACAGAGAGGGCGAAGCAACAGGAAAGAAGGTGAGCCAACCGAGTGACAGAGAGAACCGGCGTGGAAAGGGACAAATACGAAATACCTAAAAGAGTCCTTCCTTTCGAATAGAAGAAAAAAAGAACTTAAAAAGGAACAAAAGAAAAGCCAAAAAAAAAAAAAGAAAAAAGAGAACAAGATAGAAAAAAAAGTTTAGAGAAAAAAGAAGACAGCAGGAGGTCGAATAAAAAGATGAAGGAGGACAGCTTATGGACGCTGGTTTGGACACTGAGTCTAATAACGGGTCTGAGCTTGGCACAAACATCGCAACTATGCCCCTCGCACGGTGAGATCTCGCCCTGTTCCTGCACCCTGAAGAAATCCGGCCTGGACATCGTATGCGAGTATACGAACCTCTCCCACATCTCAAAGGTTATGAGCTCGCTTAAAGGGAAAGCGAACACTGTGATCTTTTATTTGAGACTCAGGCACAACAGCCTGCCGAAGTTGCAGCCGTACGTGTTCCTCGGCCTCGACATCCGCCATTTGACGATCCACAACAGTAGCCTGGCGAAACTCGAGGAATCATCCTTGAGTTCCATCGGTAAGTTGTTGAAACTGTTCAGAGAAATCCAACGGCTGTTTGCTGAGGCTGTGTTTCTCTTTCTCCTTCGTGTTTAATCGACCGAGTGGAAAACGTTTTAATTTAATCGTAACTTTCGTCCTCACCGGGGAGTTTTCTTTCATTTGATTCTTCGAGTTCTTTCGCCTCGCTTATTTAAACTTTGTAAGCGAAGTCTTGGAGAGATCCTTTTCGGAGTATTGGCTTATGGATTTTATTATACGCCCAGTTTGATTCTTTCCTTTATTTTGTTCTTAGTGTTCGAACGATGGTATAATTTGTTCCATTTTTTTTTGTATTCTTGTATTTATCTTTTTTTTTTTTTTTTTTTTTAATGTATCGTTTCATACGTATTTTTTTTTCTTTGTTTTGTTTTGGGAGTTGTTTTATTCATTTGTTTGTATTTCAGAGCGTGTTTTTTTTTTTTAAATTAATTTTTTGTTCTGTAGATTTGTGTTTCATTCGTTTATTTTATTTAACACTGTTTTCCTACGGATTGAAAAAGAATCAGCGTTTCAAGATTCTCTTGTTAGAAATATCGAGTATTTACAGTTTCTTTTTCATAGACTTTTTCAAAGACTTTTTCAAAGACTTTTCCAAAGTTATCGAAGCGCGAATGGGAGAAAAAAAAATTGATTAGAATCGTTTAATATTGCTGTTTCGTAGGAACTGGTCTGACACAACTGGACCTTTCGCAAAACGCTTTGCTCTCGGTCCCATCTAGCGCTTTGAAGGATCTTCAGCATTTGCTTATCTTGAACCTGAATCGCAACAAGATTAAGGCCATCCATAAAAAAGCTTTCGAAGGGCTGGACACTCTTGAAATCCTTTCTTTATACGAGAACGAAATTTCCACCGTTGAAGAGGATGCGTTTAAAGGGTTGCACAAGTAAGTTACCTAACTCGAACCGTATCGATCGCACTAACCCCGATCGGTTCCGATCAGTTCTGATCAGTTTTCGAGAATTTAAAGTCACCAACTGATCTTCAAGTGGTAAAAATTAAATTTCAAACAAAAATACGCTTGAATCGCAGTCGAAAGCTGAGAAGATTGAATTTGGGAGGAAACGAGTTGACCAAAGTGCCGACGCAAGCTCTGCGCACGTTGGACATGCTGAAGAAGTTGGAGATGCAGGAGAATAGGATCACCGCCATTCAGGAGGGTGATTTCGAAGGTATATCTACTTTCATTTCCGCGCACCGTACAATTCTCAAACTTCATCCCAGATTTCTTCTTGCGCGTTATCACCAAGTTGTAATCCAAAGTTGTATCGAAACGCTCTATTTTCATCGTTTCCATTCTAAATAGTAACAATACTAATTTTAATACCTGTTGCATAATCTGCCATAATTTTGTTACACAACACGAGAATAACTGGTAAAAATTCTCAACTTCTCGTTCGTTTAACTTCATTTTATTTCCAATCCGCGATATTTATCAATTCGATCAAAAACCATCTAACACGCACCAACTTCTTAACCAACTCTGTATAATCGACTCATGTTCGATTAACCGCATCACTTTACACTGCGTGCACGCGCGTGTATCCTCGACCTTTTTGCGTGCAAGCAATAAGGTCACTGAGACGGCTAATAGCTGTACTTATTCTTAGACACGAATTAATGCGTTTTAAAAAAAACCAAAAATGGATACGATTTGAAAAAAAAATTCACTCCACCTTTTATTTTACTTTATTTTATTTATCAATAAGATAACCATTGAGTACAAGAAAAAAAGAAAAAAAAAAGAAAAAAAAGTAAGGGTAGACTACTGGTAACCGAATTTTTAAAAACTTGATACCGATGTGAATAACGAATCCTCTGAAAATTCTTTTTCTTCCTGTTGAAAGGTCTGAAAAACCTGGATTCGTTAGGATTGGCGCACAATCAGCTTCGCGAAGTCCCGGCCCGTGTATTTTCCCACTTGACGCAATTAAACTCTTTGGAGCTGGACGGAAATCAAATTACCCACGTGGATCCGGATGCGTTCATCGGTCTCGAGGGTAAGCGTAATCACGATTTGATAAATTCCTTTGAACCGTCGATGGTGTTGCCCGGTGAAACGGGTATTATTTCTGTCGTATCGCGACACGCCTCGAATAACCAATTATTTCATCGATTTTCCATTAAACCTGTACGACGAAATCCGTCGATCTCGATTTTCCTACGACGGTAAACCAACGACGAGAACTATAATGACCAAAATTATTTCCAACAATTTCCAGTGCGGTTTTGTAACTGGATAATCGGTTAACTCCGGCCAGGAGTAATTACACGAGACGTGGGTGAATTATTGGTTCGACTATTGCCGCGTTGTTGCGTTGCGATATGGAAATTTACAATGGTAATTTCTGTGAAAAATAGTATTGGTTATTTCAGGACTGAAATGTTTATTTAAACCTGCAACGTTCTTGGATCTAATTTTCCAGATTTCTAATTTTCTCATTTCCTGATTTTTTAATTTTTAGACTTTCTAATTTCCTATTTTCTCAATTTCCAAATATGTATACCAATTTTTTTTTATTTCTTAATTTTCTAATTTTCTCATTTCTTGTTTTTTTAATATTTAGACTTTCTAATTTCCTGGTCTCTCAATTTTCAAATATGTATAACAATATTTTTATTTCTTAATTTTCTAATTTTCTCATTTCTTGTTTTTTTAATATTTAGACTTTCTAATTTCCTGGTCTCTCAATTTTCAAATATGTATAACAATATTTTTATTTCTTAATTTTCTAATTTTCTCATTTCTTGTTTTTTTAATATTTAGACTTTCTAATTTCCTGGTCTCTCAATTTTCAAATATGTATAACAATATTTTTATTTCTTAATTTTCTAATTTTCTCATTTCTTGTTTTTTTAATATTTAGACTTTCTAATTTCCTGGTCTCTCAATTTTCAAATATGTATAACAATATTTTTATTTCTTAATTTTCTAATTTTCTCATTTCTTGTTTTTTTAATATTTAGACTTTCTAATTTCCTGGTCTCTCAATTTTCAAATATGTATAACAATATTTTTATTTCTTAATTTTCTAATTTTCTCATTTCTTGATTTTTTAATTTTTAGACTTTCTAATTTCCTAGTTTCTCAATTTCCAAGTATGTATACCAATTTTCTTATTTCTTAATTTCCTAATTTCACAATTTCGCCAATTGTCGACGTCTCCTAATTTTTTAATATCCTAAACACCTAACTTCACGACGAACGCAAAATTATTATTAACATACATAGTTGTTCCTTTAACACTAAGACTATCAAAACTCATTTTGACCGACTTGTAATTTCTCATAAAAATTATTTTTTCTTACCTGCGAAAAATACAGGTAAAGATTTATTCTCCTTACGTTATGTATCATTTTAGAACACCTGTTAAATAATACACTGAGTTATTATTTTTCTAAAAATCTCAAAGCTTTTCAACGAAACGAAAACTTGACGAAGTCGAAGAAACCTTGGAGGCCACAGTAAGATTAACAATTTGTTTACGGATGGAACATTATCGAAGCAAAAAATTTTCGAAATAACAATTTTGTAAATAGAAGGCAGATTTTTAATCAAACGCAACGTACATTGTGCGTAATAGTAGGCTTTGCAGCGAGTATTCTTAAAAGGATCGTTGCTTTGTAAACTCGTCGACTTTGTGAACAAAAAATTTCAAAAATTCTTCGCTGAAAAATTGATGCTCGATTGAAGTTCTGTATGCTAATGTAATGAAGTCGGCTCGTTTGAAGTTTAAACAAGTTTCAGACTCGATCGAACTAACATTATATCCAGGTCTGAATAGAGGCAGCTTGAAATATGCATGTTCAACGATGCATGCAGTTACACGCCGTTGCTGTAACGCAGAAAAGGAATTACACATTTTTTGTAACTCGATGAAAGTGTAATTTAAAATAGATAAAACGTAATAATCGATGAAATTTCATTTCTATTCGCGATTTCGGTGAAAAATATTTATTTGCTCGATAAATCGTTTAAAATGTCAATTATCCTTGTTAATAAAGAGAGAGGAAAACGAAATGTTCCGATAAATAAATTTACCGGATAATCGATCTATAGGAATATTAATTCAACCGAGATACGCTTTATCGTATACAAAAAAAAAAAAAAAAGAAACGATGTACATCGATTTTTATACGTTTCATATCGTTAACGATATAAAAATCTCCGTATCTACGGCTCTTTACACTTTTATCCATTTTTAAACTAAATTATTCAATCTGAATTATTTTTTTTCATAATTATCCAACATGTTCCTTCTTTCTTTCTTTTTTATGACAAAACCTTTTAATAATTTCCTCTAAATATACATTTTTTTTTTTTTCAAGCCAGCATCTGTAATAAATAATAAGATAGCTTCGTATAAATTAATAATATTTTTCAGTAAAGATTATTTGGTAATAACAAGCCCAAATATTCCAACGAAATATGTTTAATATTTGCTTAAAAATTATTAGAAATTATTAAAAATAAAAAAAAATAAATGCGCAGGTGTTATCCTCGACGACGAAATTTTCTAAAATTCCATTTTTACTCGTCGAACGAGCCCCGCACATTTTGCGTCTCCGTCGATTGATTTCAATCTCGATTACTCTCCTGAATTCGTAAACACATGTTCGATACAGGCATTGTCGTCGGGTAACGTTGATGCATATTTTATTTTAATTCCATTACAGAGAACCTGCAATATCTGCGACTGGGCGATAATAATTTACACTCTGTGCCGAGTGACGCGTTGCGCCGTCTACATCGATTACGTCACCTCGATTTAAAGGCCAATAACATTACCATGCTCCCGGAGGACGCTTTCACCGGATATGGAGATTCCATTACGTTTCTGAACCTTCAAAAGAATTTGTAATTTCCATTATCTCAGTTAATTGAATTTTTTTTTTTCTATTTTCCTTAATGCATAATTTCATTCGTGCAATGGGAGATATTTTTCCTTTCTCTTTTTCTTTTTAGAATCAAGACATTACCACCGTTGGTTTTTGAAAATTTGAACTCTCTGGAAACGCTGAATCTGCAGAACAACAAGCTCACTCAGATGCCGGAGGAGGTGACTGAAAATATCGTGGACACCCTTCGACACATTGATATCACGGGTAAATGTCAAGAATTCGTTTGAATTTCTTTGGAACGGATAGATGATTACGGTATTTAAACGGTAAATTTATACAAAAAAAAAAAAAATGTCCGTTGGTGATCTGTTTAAATTTTAAAAGATTCGAACTCGAATAAACTTGGAATAGGAATTTGATACATCGATGATATAAATAAAAATTGTAAGATTACAAAGGGAAGGGCCAAAAATGTATAAAAGAAGATTTGTTAGGGATTGATTAAAATATTTCAAGAGCGCTTGTTAATGAACTTCAGACACGTTTCGAGCGAAAAGGTACTCGAGCGTGGAAAACGTAGCAATTATGAGTGGAAGAAATGTTAGTCATTAAGGGAGACATCATTATCGGGAACGGGAAAGGCGCTCCTTTAAAGACGTATTTTAAATTGCAATTAAAATTTGAGCCTCTCCTGTCTACAAATGAGCACACCTTCCAGAGAATTGTGAAAATTAAAATCTCTGAATTGAACTAATTTTTTAATCAAATATATACACGAAAAAATTAACATATTTGTAACGATAATTATCGTTTCTACTCAAAACTATCAACGTCACAAATCTTCGCATAGAAGGATAACACGAGCTCGCAATTAATTTCAAACTTCGATTCTTTCATCGATATCAGCGGCGGCTCGTAAGAATTCTTAGCGATCTTAGAAAGTAAAAGAAAATAAAAAGAAAATAAAAAGAAAATAAAAAGATTAAAAGTGTATAAAAACGACGATAACCAAATAGAAACTTCCGTATTATACCGAACAGGCTGCAACCCTTATCGATCAGCCTCCATTGCGACTTAAAAATATTTTAATATTAATTCTCCGCGTATTTTCTTTTCGCAGATAATCCTCTGATCTGCGACTGTGAACTACGATGGTACTCCGTTTGGTTGGGGAACCTGCGCGACAAGGACGACGAGAGAATGTCGAGAAAACGCACCGTGTGCACCATGCCCAGCGAGCACCGAGAGTATTCTGTTCAGAATATACCGTTAGAAAGAATGGGTTGTGTGGGGAAAAATGCTGGAAGAACTTCATCAGCCGGCAGCTGCCGCGTTTACGTTGACACGATGCTACAATTATTAACCACCGTCATCGCTATCCTCTAACTGCAACGTTCGGTCACGTGATGCTCGGCTATAGTTCTTCCGGACGCGAATCTGTTCCCTTGATTCGCGAACGCGAGAACTTGCTACCGGAGGCATTCTCCTCGTTTCCTCCGCTTACACTCTATGCTCGGTGAATTTATCGTTCCGTCGTTGAGCAATCGTGCCACGATCGCGGAGACGTGGCACGATTGGACGATTGATACGTTTATTTTTATTCTACAACTTTTCATTGACGAATTCCAGTGTTTCTGATTTTTGTTAACTGTTTTCGCGATTCGAGTAACAATAGCGATAAACAGAGGTATCTAAAGCTAGATCGTGTAAAATCGAGTGTTAAATTTAACATCGATCGTTAGATTGGAAGAAAAATTGGAAGAATTGGAATTTTTTTTTTTTTCTTCTTTCTCTTGAAACAAAAATGAAAATTAGATTTTTACGAAAGAAAGTATACAGAGTATTTGGAATATTTATTTAAAATAAAAACGATCGTATGATGTATAACGATTCTCAATGGATAAGTTTCTCGAAATATCGATCGCGATACCGGAAACTATTCGGTTAAGAATTATACGATTCAGTATGACGATCGTCACGTCTGATCGATCAATCTTCGATCGTAGTATTCAATTGCATACATATCGACAAATAAATCGGAAACTACGCTCGAAGAGTATCTGAAACGAAGAAAGATGGACTCTCGATCGCGACGTACGATAACAGGGTGAAAGAAAGGACCCTCGATGTCATAATAATCGTACGAGCCTTTCTCACCGAACATTACATATCAAGATCGTTGCCAAGTATTTTCTGGATGTCTGTTAAAGCTCGCGTGAACGCGAGAAGCGTAGTATAACTTGATAGGAAATTCGAATGTCTGTAGGCTAGCCGTCATTCTATGATCCGCGGACATTCATCTTATACATATCAACGCGTTCCTGTAAACGTTGGAACGAAGTCATCAATATCTCTTGATGTTGCACTTCGTACGTCACAATCTCACGTAGTAGCAGTATAGAAGGCAGATCGTTGCTTTCAAGTTTACATTGTTGCTGAAAGTTACGGGAATATTCGTCAGCTAATCTGATTGACAGTACAATAGACTCTCGTGTAACGCGGCTAATAAATTGTATGAAATCGCGTTACAGGAAATTGTGCTGCATCAAAGTTTTCATCGTATAGCAAGAATAATATAAATGTTTCAGATAACTATTGTCACGTTCAATTTTGTTTTCTATATTTCACCTGTTAAGGTAGTAAAATGTGAAAAAAAAAATGCCCGTGCGTTGTGCGAGAATCGTGTTATATAAAAAAAAATAATAATCGCAATATTTATCAGAGTTTACTGTATTTACGATATATAAAATCTATAAACGTACGTTTTAAAATTGCCTCGTTTAATCTTAAAAATTGTACGTCTACTATTTTATTGTATTAATATTTATATTAATATTTATATTAATATTTGTTCAGTTTATTCAGGTTTATTTTGTAAAACACGACGAACCTATTGCACGATCAATAAATGTCCGGTCGAATCGTGTAATAATCGGGTAATCGATCTTCGAGCAAACGTCTTAAGCCCAGAGTCTTTGCCGGTGGTGATGTCTTGAGATCATTCAGAATGCTTAACTCCATTCACAAAGGACCGACCGGTCGAAATGAAATAACGACTGCTGATGAAACGTAATATACTCAACAGGAAACCGACACTTGTCAATTCCAGTAGAGCACGAACGCGATCATTCAAATGGCTTGTCGCCTCTGTTTTGTGGTCTCTACTGGCACTCTAGACGTCGACACTTATACGCGTATGATAAAATTACACCGTCTTTCAGCAACGCCGCGAGATGAGACAGTAAAACGATGGTGTACGTCGCAGTTACGCTTTTGCACCACGAACCTTAATTTTAACTTGACGCTTTAAGTTCCCCTCCTTGTTACAGCAGCTCACGGATTGTGACGTGCGAGAACACACGTATGCTTGTATTTCGAGTTGCGAAACGTGTTCGAAGTTAATTCGGAACGCGTGCACGGCGTCAAAGATATCTAACAATATTTTTCGACGAACGCGAGAAATATGATTGTTAACGCGAAACGAGGAAAGTATAAAGACAAATCCTGCACCGTAATGTTATATCGTCGGATACATTAAACAATATAGAGGTATATGTATATCGTGTAGGAGTAACTTGATTAATATGTTTCAAGTATTTGTTGGTACACGGAGCAAACCAACGTCGAACACCTTTCGTTAACTGTATTTCGCGCGAGATAATTATAATACATTATCGATGATGCGTTCGCGTAACGTAATATCGTAAACGCATTACAGATGGAAAGTAAATTGTGTTTTACAATTCAATAAATAGATCGATAAGAGAGTAATAAGGTTAAGGCATTAATATTAAAAGTAATACTGCATATCGAAATTAGGATAACAATAACGTTACGTCGTGACGCGAACCGTTATACCGATGAAAGTCAAAGGAAAATCTCGGCAAATATTTGTTTCAAGAATCTTTTCTTTTTTTGTTTTAAACGAGTGTAGTTCATCGGGACAATATTAATGGTATAAATTGTTCTATGCGCGGAAACTTGATTTGTAACGTCGACGCAAATAATTGTCAATAAATAAATTAATCGAGATAACATCGCGATAATAGTAACGATACTCGAATATTTACATAACTTACCATAAGTTATTGGTTTCCTTTGAACACGTTTTATTGAATCGTAGAGGACTCATTTGGTTGAGAGACAAAGGTTCGTGTCAGTATCACACAACACACACATATCATTTATACGCCCAAAATTTTACCTGTAAGATAATGGTTAATTATATCGATTTAAGGCTTCACTGATATAATCTCCAAAGATCGTATACATATCGTGAACGTATGAGATTTAAGAGAATTTATTTGTTAATATATATATATAATATATGTACGTTACATATATACACATTATTAAGATCATCAAAGATATATTATATACCTATATATTATATATATACATATACGCATTGGATGTTTTTTTTAAGAAATATCAGCGATATAAAAATACGAAGGTATCGTTCGCGTGCTGTTGTTACGAGCGAATAATTCAATCGTCGATCACGTTTGATTTCAATATTAAAATTTACTCGATAAGTTTGTCCAGTATTTTTTCTAAAAAATTATTTCGCTAAAAAACTTGCACGAAGAAAGAAAATTGAGTTAATGTTTAACGATACGCCGAGTGGAATTCTTTGCAGGCCCTACACATAGCTTAGGATCCGCAGCGGGCATATCGAGAATACGTTCCATTCGAGCATTACTTTTACACGGATCGTTTAATTATAAAATATCCGCTCGAACGACAGAATTCGAACGATTGTAAGTTGGCGAAAAATATCAGTAGATACAGGAATAAAATAAAAAAGAAAAAAAAATAGTAACGTTAGCATAGATGCACTTATCCAGTGAGACAGGAGTTTAGATCCCAAGATTAAAGACTGAATCGAAGGGAAAGAAGTAGAAAGGTATACAGATGTGTCCGTTAATAATATTCATTCTAACATATGTCAAGCAATATTGATCCGTTAATTTACGTGTCGACGATACCACATTTGTTTATGCTCGTATAAAAAAAATATTCGATTAGATTTACACGGTACGTAGTATCGATTATTAAAGATTTCTATCTCCTTCATTGACGTACAACAAGAGACAAAGAACACGGGACTCCTGGCTCACGTAGTGAAACATATCCTTTTAGGTGATCGTAGAACGATGAAACGGGCTAGTCACTTGCGCGTATTCGCGTCGATGACACCCAAAGAACCATGTCGAGACATATCTCTGATGGCCGTAGGTTGTAGTCTCGCCGGCTGCGTTGTTATTATTACTAATTATTATAAGCGGTATTTTTGTACAGTGTCTTACAGTGGTCGAGTCGTTGCAGGCGCAGCCGACGAGCCGTTCACGGCGTAGCCATATTATACATAATATAAATATATATATACATATATTTATTTCAATTATAGCGCGTAATACTCTGATTGTGAGAATATTTCTTTGGCGTGCACATAATGCATACAGAGATGCGTGTAGACGTGTAAGCGTAAATTACAAAGCGTCAGTCTNTCTCTCTCTCTCTCTCTCTCTCTCTCTCTTTCTCTCTGTTTTTATTCTACTTTAATGAACGTCTATATTCGTACGTATCTCGGTGCTCTCTTATATTATCCGCTTCGTTACCTGTTAAAGATTCATTTAAATATTCTCACGTTATAGTTAATGTATACGCTGGTGTAATACACGTACACGTACACACGAGAGAACATGCAAGCATATACACACGTACAAATAATAATTTTACAAGCATAGGAAACGTATATGATAGACTTTACATTTAATACCTATGTACCTATATATTGTTTCCTCTTTTATTAAGGATAAGTAATTAATGTGCATAAGGAACAAAAAGATCGCGTTGAAATTGTAATACGAATGAGAGATAAGTATTGGTTCACACATCCATATACGTGTGTGCATTTATCACGAAGGATACATACATACATACATACATACATANTCGTTACCTGTTAAAGATTCATTTAAATATTCTCACGTTATAGTTAATGTATACGCTGGTGTAATACACGTACACGTACACACGAGAGAACATGCAAGCATATACACACGTACAAATAATAATTTTACAAGCATAGGAAACGTATATGATAGACTTTACATTTAATACCTATGTACCTATATATTGTTTCCTCTTTTATTAAGGATAAGTAATTAATGTGCATAAGGAACAAAAAGATCGCGTGAAATTGTAATACGAATGAGAGATAAGTATTGGTTCACACATCCATAAACGTGTGTGCATTTATCACGAAGGATACATACATACATACATACATGCATGCATGCATACATGCGTACATACACGGACACACATGTTACACGTACACACGCACACGGAAATCTCCATGCCTAAAATGACATATCGGTGTTACAACGTATAAATATAAATATAAATATGAATATAAATAAATAAATATAAATATTATGTAAAACAATAGATACACATAAAGTTCGTCTGTATATGTCTATAAATATTGTTACATATATATATGGTCATTATAATGATAATTATTACATGATATGTATTATGAAACATCTTTTCTCTCGCAACGGTCCGCGATGCGGGCATCTACTCAGATTCTAATGTCTATATGTAACTGTTTATTATGTCGTTAACAAGTAACGTGTATATGTGAATCTTTCAAAACGAATAAAAAGTACCTAAGCATATTGTGATCGTGGTCATTTAAAATTATTCTTCTTTGGTTCATTACATATAAATTGATTCCTCTGTTTTTTTATTTATTATTTATATTAATAAGTATCGACTGATTTTTTTTTCACATTAAATATGAACACTGAAAAATAATCCAATTGTTTTTATATAATAAATATAAATCAAGGAACAGTTTGTTTTCAATACAGAGGTACGTGTTAATTTATATTTTAAAATTTCGATCTCTCGAACGATTATTACAGTGGACTATCGATTTGACCAATAACGAGTCGTTCGTCTCGACTCACGTGTAGTAAAGTGAGGTTATTTCACATGGAGCAAATAGTTACGACTATATTGTTTACAATGAATTTGAATCTTTGAACATATATGTTTAAACTTCTTTTACAATTCTTTATAATTTTGCAGTTTTAATAAGTAAATAATTGATTTAATAAATTTTCTTAGCAAAAAAATTATAACTACTTCTGTGTTATAATTTTTCACAAAATTTAAACTTAAGAATATTTTATCGTACGTCTGACATTCTTTGTAATTTAGTTTTAGAATGTAATATAAATAATTGTAATCTTTTATGTTTTTTGAATACAGGTGGTTTCAACGCTTAAAGCATGACTCGATTTGCTCGAGCTAAGGGTTCAAAGGCTTCAAATGAAAGAACACCTAACGATGCAACTCCGTGGCATTTAATGAAACAACAATTAGTAGATAATTTATCTAAAAAAGAACCTTTGGAAAAAACAAAATCTGCCAAGGAATTGTTGGAAGATAAGCGAGATACAGTTTCTAGCAATAATATTGATAATTCATGGGCAGAATTTCCAAATAGTTCTGAAAACAAAAATAGTTCTATAACAGAAAAGGTCAAGAAAAAATCTAAAAAGAAATCTTCGAAGAGGAATATAAATGAAGTCGAAGATAATTCTATAACAGAGGTAAAAACTAAGAAACATAAAAAAAGTAAAAACCATTCCGATGAAGTAAGCGATAATAAAAAAGAAGAAAATCAAGCAGACACGAACAGTAATGAATTGGATCCAACAATTGACAAGTTACATAAAAAAAGAAAGAAAGATAAACATAAGACTTCACAAATTACAGAAGATAAAAATAATGTATCAGATAATGTAAATGAATCACACGATGAAAAAGATACATTTTCTAAGCGTCAAAAACGTAACATGAAAAGAAAGAAAAATTTCAATGAAAATGTATCTAATAACCCAGAGAATAATAATGATGGTAATGTACAAAATAATAGAAATCATGGTGAAAGCGAAAATAAAGGAGATAATCAAGAAACAAGAAGGTTTAGTAAAAACTTTGCGAATAGATCGAATAACTTTAATACTCCGAATAACTTTGGTATGAAAAAATTTGAGAATCAGAAAAAGAAGAGAAAACCGCCTAAAATTCGTGACGACAAAGAACACGCAAGAAGAAAACCAGATTTGGGACCATCAAAAATGATGATCAATGGTGTAGAGGTAAAAATTGTAAAATATGATGGTTTCCCGGTAAAAAAAGAAGATGCAGACAGATTACGTGATTTGAAACAGAAAATGATTATGAAAGGTAGATCATACAGAAACAGGTTTTTTAATCATGTATTTTACATATTTTTAATTATTTTCGTCACTTTGTATTTGATGTATTTTTTTCTTTTTTTAGGTATTCCACAGAAAGAAATAGCTGCAGCGATGAAACTAGAAAGAAGGAAAGCTGAAAAAGCATTAGCAAGAATGAGAAAATTCGTCTGTTTCCATTGTCGTAAAACTGGACACAATTTATCCGATTGTCCCGAACTTGGATCAGAACAAGCTGGTACTGGAATCTGCTTTAAATGCGGATCAACGGAACACACTCATTTCGAGTGCAAAGTAGCTAAACCAACGGAATTTCGATACGCAACTTGTTTCATTTGTCGCGAGCAAGGGCACATCGCTAAACAATGCCCTGATAATCCTAAAGGTGTCTATCCTCAAGGAGGTGCTTGTAATGTCTGTGGTGATGTTACGCATTTGAAAAAAGATTGTCCAGATTTGATCAAGGAAAAAGAGGAAAATACAATTACAGTAAATACAATTGCAAATGATAATTTAGAATCTTTGGAAGAAAACGCAAAGAGCATAGACGAAAAACAAGATAAAAAAACAAAGAAAATAGTGAAATTTTAATAAACGCCTACACGTATTTTTACATAATGCAAAATTTGTTCTTGTATATACTTAAATCAATTAAAGGTTTCCAATGTAAACATAAGATTTATTGAAAGGTACATGTATTTGACATGTACGTACATATACATTTTCTTCATACATATACTTTAATGTTATTTAAACCACCATCGTGAAAAATCTGATATCAAACAAGTCGTAATATCATTATAATTTATATATTGCCTATTTACATTATATTCCAATTTATAAATCGGTTAAAACTTTTTACATATTACTTGTACAATGTAATTATGGAATTATTTACTTGTTTAAATAAATTTTCCTAAATTAAAGGAATAAATTATTTATTAAACTCTGTGATATCAGATTTTTTCCCTATGTACAGAGGACAAATCATAAAGGTATATTTAGATATACGAATATTATCTGTACATAGTATTAGTAGTTTCTTATACATATACATCAGTATCTCTTGCAAAAATTTTAATATTAATTAAAAATTTATATTTTCATATCTTACTCGTTATGTAAATGACACATAACAAGTAGAAACGTACAATTAACTTTCCACTATTACAATTTTTTCTTTCTTTTTAAGCACCTACGTAGATGCCGCAAAATTATATATTCAATTCACACAATTTTCACCTCAATATCATATTATGAATCAGTAATCTGTACAATTTGTATACTTAAAATAAACATTGTCCTTTGAAGTACGAATTTTATGAATATATAATATATATATTTATATTTGTATCTATATTACATTTGTCCTTACACTGCTCTATGTATAATATATAAACTCTCTATATTTTATATTAATTTCCTACATAAAAGTTATACTT
Organism: Ctenoplectra terminalis; assembly: GCA_019453375.1. Taxonomy (NCBI): domain Eukaryota; kingdom Metazoa; phylum Arthropoda; class Insecta; order Hymenoptera; family Apidae; genus Ctenoplectra; species Ctenoplectra terminalis. The sequence continues at coordinate 29,032 of SMSQ01019564.1, read as the reverse complement.
TTATCACCTCTAATGGCAGACAGACAGTGTTACTACTGCAGTGATGATTAATTCAGTGCATGATAAAAAGTTACCAATTTCTGTCCGTTAGATCTTTAATTGATATATTAGACAATTACATTCTTGATATCTCCATTCACTGCGATGCCATTCGCTGTAGCACTAATTATTTAAATAATTCCTCATACACGAAAATCGCGTATGTATCATTCGAAGTACATAATCATAATTAAATTAATAATGTGAATTTATTGCAACGTGTGACGAAAAACTTTGACTATTTTAGAGTTATTAGAAGTTATGCAATATTATATATCGTTATACAATTAATAATAAAATGTACGAAACAAATTTGCATTAACAATCTTATACTTTTGTTTCGAACTTTTTATTTCTATTTATTTATTTTCAAAAGTACGTTATGGTATATAAAAATAACGTAATGGAAAAAAAAAAGAAAAAACCATTTCCCAAATCTGTTTTAGAAATCCTATTAGTATCAATTCCAAATAAAGAGCCAAACATTTCTAAAGAAAACATCGTAAAAATGCAAGATCGTTGAAAAATAACTTAACACTTATTTTCATGAATAACGCAACTTTATCAAATATTTCTAACGATGATAATGTTTATAAGTAAATTTATCTTCTTCAAAAGTTTGGAGTTTCCTTTTTACAAACCTTCTTTAGTGTAGAATATACACACTGAAATATAAATTTAGCTAAAGAAATCATTTCTACAATTCAAGATAAATACATCAAATCGACATGCAATATGAAAAACTGGAATAATATAATAGACTGCAAGTAATTACATGTATTCAAGTTTGCGCTCATCATTCATATTGCCTATCAATTAAAAATATCGAGTGTTCTCGATATTTGATAAAATACCACCATTACCCGAGACTTTACGAATATATATGCGTTTCTTTTAATATTCATAAATAACTAATTGGAAGTTTCAATTCAATGTATAGAGACCATCCGATGAATATGTCAAATTATAACTTTTTACTATCTTAGCCTCTTACTTTGATTTCGAATAAAATCTTAATTTTTAGAATATGATCCAGAATTATATAAACACTTTTTATACCTTATACACTTGTGTTACAAATTTTAATGTGTACATTGCATTCAACCGTGTCATTTTTAAACTTGTTTTTTACGTTCTCGGTATATTACACGATGGAACAATAAGTAATTTAAAATTATTTTTACAACTATTTTCAATAAAAACCAAAATAATTAAGTAACCAATATTTTAACTACAATTAAACGTACATTACGTATTATTAGGAAAAAAAAAAAATTATATATATATATATATATAAAAAAAAAAAGAAAAACAAATTTATAATTTGAAAGTACGAATGTATTACTTGTACTGAGATAAAATAAACCACCCAACAACAATGAAAAATGAAAAAACGGTTGAATGTATTATGATTTAATACTTTTTACCATCTTTGGTATGTAACACTTTACCTTGTAGCTGGTATAACCAATTAGATTAAGAGGTACCGACAACCAACGTTTCCAATTTTGTGACTTCAGAATACGTCCTCAAAATTTGAAAACTCTCAACATTAAACTTTTTCTCAGAATGTACCTGCTAGGTAGCTTCAGCTTTGTGTGCTGATTCTATAATTTCCTTGAGACAGCGTCCGAATTCTTCGATTATAAGTCTTTGTGATGTTTCGTCGTCGAACATGTTACGTTCTGCTTCATCAGCTTGTGCCATTAAGCACTGACACGTTATTTCTACTACTTTATCGGTCAAAAAGTTAAACGGTTGTCTATCAAAGATACAAATATATATTAAAAATACATGTTCGAGATATACGTATAATTCATAATACTTCGTTCTGTTTTAACACTTTTTAAACATACCTTGCACCAGTATTTGACGTTGCAGGAGGCCTAAATGCCATTTCTGACAACTGTAGTTTCGTTTTATTTAGCGTAAGTTGTGCTGTTCTAACTTCAGCTGCTTCTGTTAGCTCTTTCAAAGATTTTTTCTCTAAGTTCGGTTCTTCCACGTTACGACATCCTATACATTTACAATTAGCAGAGCAAGGAATCTTAGCCTGAAAGATATTTTATATTTTAGAAACGAAAATTTGATCAACTTTAAAATCATCTATGTGTACGGTCATTTGTAATACCTCATAACATTCACAATAATTCTTTAAACATCCGCTTCGTTTGCAATTGCAACCTTTGTTATGTCTACGTATATCATCACCAGTTTCACGACCTTTACCAATTTTTGGACGAAAAGCGTTCGGATTACGCTCCAAACATGATTTAATAGCCCGTTGTCTCTCTTCTTCATTTCCAAGATTATTAGAACAGTTATTACAATTACACATATGACAAAACTCTCCATTCGCAAAACAATCACAATATCTGTAATAAAATATGTTGACAGTTTATTGGCTTTGTTTATTAAAACGCAGTTTATATATTAATTTCTTAATATCATAATTATACACTTCTTACATCACAGAACAATCTCTTAATTAAAGATAGATTGTAACTTTTATTGTGAAAACTGTCATTTTTCAATAGACATGACAAAAAAATGAAGAGCAACCTCTGATGTTCAATTTTTCAAAGTAGAATCATAGTAATAATAATATATGTTTACAAAAGGTAAGAATTACTTACAATTTAAGACATTGTGATTTGGTGCAGTTACACGGTTTCCTAGGCCTAATACCATTCGGCTCGGCAATGGTATATGATCTTTGAGAACTTTTACTCTCTATAACAGATCCCACAGATAAAGTACCTGTTGAACTTTGTAAAGTTTGTGAATTACCTAATAAACTGGGTGTTGCTTGCTGAGATTTCAATTTTGCATCATCCGTTGTCTGCAAAAAATAAATAATACTATTTTAAGTATAATATATATATATATATTATTTAAGTATAATATATATAGCGTAAATTTTCAATATTTTATCTTCATTTATTTATTTTTTCTTTTTCGTCTTAATTAAACATGTAATACACCAGACCTGTTGTTGAATATATTGAGCTGGTAAGACTACAATGTTTCCCACATTTGAATTAGTTGAAAGAACAGCCTGTCCAGATGCTAATTGACTTAAAGCAGATGCTGGAATAGCAACTGCATTTTTCGATTGGTTGCCTACTGTTGCAGTTGCAGGAATTAATAATCTTTGGCCACTCCCTGTTAATGTAGCCTTAGGTGCAACTGTTCTCAATGACTGATTACCAGTATTTAATGGAACTACCTATATTTTATTTAACAGAGAAAGAACATTGCATATACAAACTGATGTAACACTGTTTTGCTATGATTGTACGTTCTATTATTTTTACCTTAACGATTTGTTGTTGACCTGATATTTTCTGACCAACTCCAACAGTTTGCAAAGTTGTTTGTGATTTTGTTTTACCCACAGTAACAACATTCGTAGTACCTGATGATGGTGTACTAACTAATCTTACATATTGCAGCTTGAAAAAAATTGTACGATTAAAATATTTGTTTCAAATATTAATATGAAAAAATTCCAAAATATCTTTATGTTTAATAAAAAAAAAAAAAAATTACTTGTCTTCCAGGCATTTGTATCTGATGTACTTGATTAGATCCAGTTACGATATTTTGATTTGCTGGTATTCTAATAACTTGTCCACTTCCAAGAACAGTTCCAGGTTTTAAGGAACTCTATGAAAACATTATATTGTTAATACAAAGACGTTAAAAATACTACGGTTATATTATGTTTTATAAAAAAAATATAAATCTTAAAAATATGGACTACCGACCTGTCGTATAATTACTTTTTGCGGACTTTGTTGAACAGATGCTTTATTGGAAGATGAAAATGTTGATTGTTGATTCGAAATTGTTGACGTTTTAACTTGTGTGTTCACTGGAGCTGGTAATATCTTTGTCGGTGATTTAATTGCATTACTTGGAACTATAGTCATTTTAGAGGGTTGATAACTCGATGATTGTACTAATTTATTTACAATTATTCCCTTTAACAAAAATAAGTATGAATTATTATTTTTAATAATTATGTTCCAGTTATTTATTAATTGCAAGAAGTTTTTTATTCTTCCATTTCATAGTAAAATTATAAAGATAATACTTACTTTTTTTTTGATACTCACTTGTTTCTGTGGCGACGAGGGTAATATATGTTGAACTTTATTAGTGGAAAGTAATCCCATTTGTTGTGCTTGTGCCAATGTTATAGTTTTTGTTGGACTTGTAACATCTTGACTCGATGTACTATTGTTTAAAAATTTTATTGCTTGTGTTTGTTGATTCTCATTTTGAGAACTAGTTATAAGAACTTGTTGTCCCGATTGTGCTTGATTTCCAGCTAATATCATTTTTGTATATACCTAAAATAATGTTAAAAAAATATATAATTGGTGTTTCTATTCATAAAAGCATTGAAAGTAACAAAAATGTTATTAATAATCTTACATTTCGATTTTGAGGAGTGCTCTGCGCTGTACGTTTCATAGCCGACTGAACTGTCTTTAGATTCTGAACATTCCCTAATGTGATATTTCCCGAATGACTGGTTGCCATTACAGGTTTACTAGGTTGTGCCGATCTTAATTGAACTATATTACCATCAGCAGATTTTGCTGTTATGAGAGTCTGAGCTAACGATTGTAATTGACCAGCCGATGCTGTTGACGGATGTGAAATTTTTAAAATTTGGCTAGTACCTTGACCACCAGCGGGCGATACTATCATAATAGACTGACTCTGTGTTACTTGACCAATATTTGGTTTTACCTGTTGAAAAAATTTAAAAAACAACATTATAACTACTAAGATACGCGGTCATTATATTTATATTTTATACCTGTACCGTGGAAGCAGGAAGCCTTTGTAATGTTGGTTTCGTTTGAAATACAATATTTTGATTATTCTGATTTGCTGTTGTATAGATAATATGTTCCTCTTGAGCATGTTCAGAAACTTCAGTCATTTCCACATCAGGTACAATTGTTTCAGTCTCAATATTACGTTCAATTATTATATGCTCTTCATCTGTTGTCATAACTTCTTCAGCATTCATACATTCCAATTCTGCCTGAATATTTGCAAATGCTTCAAAGTCATTGGATGAATATTGTTCATTATTATGCGATAGACTCAGTGCACTTAAGTCTCCATCACCAAGTGTACGTGAATCAAGAGCTAATGGTTCAACCAAAGCTCTAGCATTCTGCCCTTTATTTACAGACATGTTTACGTCCCTATTCAAAATGTTACTTGTTGTAGAAACTTATACACATTTTAAATTTAAATAGCTATACATATAGTATGCTCCGTTTAATTTCCGACATTATTTCTTTTTTTTTCTTAAATAGCACTCTTCACGCTTGTATTTACAATATACATTTTACAATATTAAATTGTACAAATTTGTTACAAACTACATAAAATAATTCAACTTTATCCTGGTATTCGATTACGTGTTTGCCCGTGTAAATTTTTCTTCATCATAAAATACTTAAGAATCAAAGAATCGTTTAAACATATAATATATATATATATATGTATTTTTTACAGAAATACTTTCTCAAAATCATAATTCGTATAAAAATCTTAAATCTACAAATAAAAACCTAGAAATTAATTACATAACTAAGTACGAAAACAAACATACGATGTAAAGATTTATAAGCATAGTGTAACATGTTGCTATTAAGTATTAACTTATTAACTTGAAATTGTTTTTGCAATATCTAACATCTTGTTATCGTATACACTTATTTGTACTTAACAGGAGTTTATGTATATTAAAAAAGTTTTCCAGATGTCTATATCTTTCATCATAAACATGTATTTCATGCATATACAGGTTAGAAATTCACATAATGTAAATCGGTTTTGTCATAAAGCTTTAAACGTTATTAGACCATACGGGAAAAGAAATATCGTAAACCAACGGAAAAATGTAACACGATTTACGAAATGACTTGAAAACGAAACGAATCGGGGAGAATTTAAAAATTCAAAAATTCAAATCTTTAGGAACCAGATACGTCTTTTACAAATACAAACAACGACAGTATTATCTACGCGTATGCCCAACGATATAAAGACCGAGTATAATTCGAATTTTCGAAAATTCGAACGATAAAATTTGAATAATGAAGAAAAATTCGAAGGATAGTCTACTCAGGAACATTAGCGCCATTTATTACTCGAACGCGCCATTTTCCACGAACTGAATTTCTCCGTGTATTTTAATGCTCTTAACAATTCTCCAACGAATCGACATTAATACACGGAGAAAAACTGAACGCTTAACATTTCGTGCGACGATAAAAAATTAACTTTTCCAAAATATTAGCCTTATAATCGCACAAAATTCTACTTAACCTATAACTTATCAGTTCATATCAGGTACGTACAGTGCTGGGTGGGGGTGTGCCACGAAGCTTATTTTAATTGCAACAAAATATTGAAAAAATGTTTCTTACACGCTTCCCGAGTATTTCAATTTCGCTTAAACTATTTTATAAATAAATTAATCCTTTCTGTAATACATACCTGGGTGTTCCCTCGATACCTCGAATTTGTTCAAAATCACGCGCCCACCATTGCTGTCCCACAGTGCACTACGCACCGCTGTGTACAAACAGACCCAAAGGTCGTTTGGTATTAAAACCTCAAAGTGAAATGAGAATGACAAGTTCACTCTAACTATAAAGTACAATTTTTCCTATATGTAATTCATCAAAAGCGAATGTTTTATTTTATTAGCCAGATATTACGTCAAAACTGACCAATATTTTCGCGCACTTTGCAAATTTCGATTTCGCCATTTTCACCCTTCCGCGGCTAAAAACACGTCAGCCCTTTAGCGCCCTCTTAGGCCAATAAAACAGTATGTGTTCCGAAAAACTCGAATCTTTTAAATGGAAAATATTTGGCGAAAAGTTGTATCATTCTTACAACCACTTTGTTTCGATCTATCAATTTTTTAACATTTTCACTCGCCAATAAAAATGTACGAAACACTGGTTTCCATTTATACAGCAATGAACATTGGTATTAACAATATCAAATAAATTGTACAACATACTTATATGGTTACAGGAACGCTAATTCGGTAGCTAATGACCTTCTGATCGAGGAATGCTATTAGAAATACTTTTTTTTATGACAAGAAAATAAACGGATGTAGAATTATCTTTTTATGCCATTTTCGAAATTTGCATACTTTTTTTTAACCGACTAAAAATAATAATTATGATAATAGATTAATGAGAAAAATTCAAATGTATTCGATCGATGCTTAATTCTGATGGCTAAAATATTGTAAGATTAATAAGCGGTATAAATATTGAAACTGTAATAATAAAATTGCATTGGCGTATATATTTGCATACATTAAGTTTGATCGAAGTTAAAGGAATAATTGAATACGAAATTATATTTACAGCGTACGTGCGAAATAAAATGAGCCGTTTAATAAATACCTTTGAAAATAATACGCAGTACACTGTATTATTTTTCACTTTTACTACAAATATCTTAAGTATAAAATTTTGAAATTTACACGTATCTTAAGTACGCGTATCATTATTGTTTGATCATAAAATTAATTATTTATTTTCTCTTCGATCGTGCAATAAAGTAACAATCTGTTACTTTACCTATGTTCAAATTAAATACATCGTCATTTCTTAAAATTATAGAAGACGAAACTGTTGGGTCAAACTTATAAGCGAGTCCACACTGATTGTATTCCATTTAGTCATTAATTATTCATACAAAGTACGTCGGCAACTAATATAAACGATATTCTATAAAGCGCCATCTCTAATTAGATTTTATTTTTATCTAATTACACAATTACAATACGTTTACAACAATATCTCGTTTTCAAATAAATTCAATTTGACGTTGTGAAATAAAATGTACGATACTTTTTCAAAAAATGTATATCATAAGTCTTACGATTATATGATTTACTTTAAAACGTACAAGTCTACATATTTTATTAATACGCGATAGATAAATATAAAATTTTAAGTCTCACCATTATGATAACTTATATTTATTATTGTATAATTTAGTCCAATTTCATTCGTCTACCACTGTAGTTTTGTAATATATTTTCTAGTGACTAGCTTTCGTAGTTCATGATCGTAATAGGCGCACAAGTCATTTTTGGTTGTTCATTTAGAAAAGATGGTGGTGACGGCGAGTTCTGTACGTCAACAGCTAACGAATTTAGCGTATTCCGGTGGCTCGCATAAAGATCAAGCGGAAAAGTAAGCTTGTAAGATAGGATCAAAAATATGTTTTTGGAATATTCCATACAAACGGTGGTACTTACAGGTATCGAGCGATTTTGGACTCAATACTGTTGTCGTCCAGCGAAGAGGCGATGGATGCTTTGAAGATATTCATTGAAGCAAGTATGTTAACTTTTTCTCTATATATCCTCATTTACGTTGTACGTAAANCACCACTGTAGTTTTGTAATATATTTTCTAGTGACTAGCTTTCGTAGTTCATGATCGTAATAGGCGCACAAGTCATTTTTGGTTGTTCATTTAGAAAAGATGGTGGTGACGGCGAGTTCTGTACGTCAACAGCTAACGAATTTAGCGTATTCCGGTGGCTCGCATAAAGATCAAGCGGAAAAGTAAGCTTGTAAGATAGGATCAAAAATATGTTTTTGGAATATTCCATACAAACGGTGGTACTTACAGGTATCGAGCGATTTTGGACTCAATACTGTTGTCGTCCAGCGAAGAGGCGATGGATGCTTTGAAGATATTCATTGAAGCAAGTATGTTAAGTTTTTCTCTATATATCCTCATTTACGTTGTACGTAATTGAGTGTATCAGTTACAATGGATGTACGTAAAACGTACAATACATATTGAAACGTTACGTGTCATGTATGTAATTGTATCCAAATTGTGTACAATATTATTTATTAGATTAAACGTTAGATCTCTAAGGTTGTTTACATAGTTACGTTTTTATGTGAAACATCTTACGTATCTATAAATCTTGTTTTTATGATATTTTAAATCATTCCAATTTGTACTTTGAAATTTAATACTGTTTCTGGTATTATTTTAGTAACTTTATTTTGCAGTTGTAAACGAATATGTAAGTTTGGTCATCTCGAGGCAAGTTCTGGCAGACGTCAGTAATCGATTATTACTTTTACCCGATGAAGTATCAATGGCTATTTCACATTATACGTTAGATAAGGTAAATTTTTTTTATTAATGCGAAATATCCTTCGTTCGTAGCTTATATAAAAGTTACGGTGTAACAAGGCCTGTTTCGTTAATTTTGTTTTAGATACAACCAAGAGTTATTTCGTTTGAAGAACAGGTTGCCAGTATAAGGCAACATTTAGCAAAAATTTATGAACGTAATCAAAACTGGAGGGAGGCGGCTAATGTTTTAGTTGGAATACCGTTGGAAACAGGACAGAAGTAAGTATAAAAATTGATAGATCGTTAATAATTGTCTTAATTATTCTGATCGTTTGATATAGTTGTTGTTGTTCATCCATAGGCAATATACAGTTGACTACAAGCTTGAAACTTATCTTAAAATTGCACGATTGTACTTAGAAGACGATGATCCAGTGCAAGCTGAAGCATTTATCAACAGGGCGTCCCTTTTACAAGTATGTAGCGTTCAAATGTATTCAAACAGATTCTTAATTTAAACACAACGTATTGTTCCTTTAGATATTTTTACGAATTCTTTTTTAGGCTGAATCGAAAAATGAACAGTTACAAATTTATTATAAAGTGTGTTATGCCAGAGTATTAGATTATAGAAGAAAGTTCATAGAAGCAGCTCAAAGATATAATGAATTATCGTACAGATCCATTATACATGAAGATGAACGTATGACTGCGCTTAGGAATGCATTAATTTGTACAGTATTAGCATCTGCAGGTATGTATTTATATTTACTTTATATATATTTTAATTACTAAAGATAATGTAAAAATCTCATATTAATATTAGGCCAACAAAGAAGTCGTATGTTAGCTACGTTATTTAAAGACGAACGTTGTCAACAACTTCCTGCGTATTCAATTCTTGAAAAGATGTATTTGGATCGTATCATTCGACGCTCCGAATTACAAGAGTTTGAAGCCTTGTTACAACCTCATCAAAAAGCAAGTACAATTGATGGATTGGGATCAACTATTCTTGATCGTGCCGTTATAGAACATAACTTATTATCTGCTAGTAAATTGTACAATAATATAACATTCGAAGAATTAGGCGCCCTTTTAGAAATTCCACCAACAAAAGCAGAAAAAATTGCAAGCCAAATGATCACAGAAGGTCGAATGAATGGCTACATCGATCAAATCGATTCTATTGTACACTTTGAAAGTAAGTTTAAAGAAATGACTCGGTAACCGAATCTCGTATCTTTAATAAAAATATTTTTAACTAATAATTTTTTTTTTTTTAATATTAAATAAACAAAGACCGAAACAGAAACAATAGATAAATATTTGATACATACGTGATTAAAAATTTTTAGGCAATAAAGATTGTTATTCTGATTCTACGGTGCAGCTAATGCGAACAATATAAAATTTAACATGCTCGTTAATGTTTATGTTAATTTGCATGAAATCAGTTTTTATACGATGAATAAATAAATTTTGATTTTGCATAATATGAAGAAAAAAAAAAAGTATCAAAATTTACAAGGCACTTCACAATTTAGGTTTTGTCGTTATAGTTCATTATTTATGAAAATAATAATAAAATAAATATAAAATATGAAAAAATCTTTATTAATGAAACACGCTTAAAAAGTCATTTGTGTAACATTTACCTACGATTGTTATAAACTTCACGCAAAGCATATTCCAGTTAAGGGAATACTGTAATTTTCTCTTGTAAATAAAGCATTCACACTGCACATAAAATAAAATTTTCTTTATTTTATGAACTAATCAAAGCTTAATTCAAATTTTGCTCAATGTTTAACAACTGTTGATGTATAGGAGAATAAAATTGTATGAGTACAAACCTCTTATGCATTATAAGCTTGCTACATAAAACAAGACTGTGGAATTATTTATAACTAAAAATATTTATTATATTATTTTAAAAATGTGAAGTATTCATGTAAGACGCCAGACTTTAAATTATTGGAATACTATCTTTGTAATTGAACATATATTTCACAATAGGTTTTAATCCTAAAATAGCCACACTGGCAGTACTGTTTCATATTAATTATGCAGGCAGGAATGAATGTTATTTCATTTTAAAAATGAAAACTGAGCATACTTGACATTTGACATCATTTAATCCCAAGTCCCTGTACGTAACTATTTATTTAGTATAATATTAAGTGCAGGTATTTTTACAATAAGTTCGATCATTAAACGCTATTTGTGTAGCTACAAGAACATGTGCAGCATACTGTGTTTTTATTTTAAAACCAACCACAGAGCTTACCATTACTTCGTAACTCGATAACACTTATGATTGAATTGAAAAATATACTTCCAGAAAAGTTTAAACACATTTTCTTTTTAATCTAACTTCAACTGCATTTGCAATCAACATTACTCCCTGTCTATATTTTCCTTAATTAAGTTTAGAGTAATTAATCTTTGATTTTATTAGACTGCACATTCAACAGGAACCGGTAACAGATTGCACCATATCAAATATAAGATAATTATAGAGGAAAAATAGTACATTTCTATTTTGTTCAATAATTTGCAAATCGTATTGTTCATAATAAGATACTGTTACCATACCAAGTTTATACTCATAATTGTGTATATTTGAAACTAATACCCCTTTAACTACTTTTAAATGATGCATGATATTTCGTGGCATCTATTTTGGGATAAACCTATCTATATCTTATAGGCAATACTTTATCTGAAGCATGTAGTGTGATGCTGCCTTTATGACACAAAGGTCATGAAATGACCTTTCAAGTGATTCAAGTCCTTTTGTGTCTGTAATCATTCATACTTAAGCTTGAAGATCTAATGCAAGACCAATCTTGTGTCCACCAGAGCCAAAGTTCTTTCCATCGATATTTGTAGAAAGTGTCAAAGTTACACCTAAAAGTGTTTAAAAAATAAATAATCATTTCAGTGCTACTTGCTAATATTTAATTTGACGAGTATATTCTGTCGACGGATAAAAAAGCAAACTTCAAAGATAATATTGTTACTCTACTAGAGATTATTACCTAGAGTAACATATTATACAAATTATAGTACACCTATTATTAATGTTATAATTTTTAAGTTTACTTACCATCACGTAACTTTTGTTGATATCCCAAACCTACTTGAAGATTAGAATTAACCTTAGCTCTTACAGATGCATCTTGGTCAAGATTATATTTAGTAGCAATTCCAAACTGTGTAACATTGTTACTTAAATTCCATTCAAGATCAATTGCACCTTCCAAATCTGGCTTCACTTTGTGATAAATGAGGCCACTGAAGTCACAGCCATTATTCCTAAAAAAAACCAAAATCGTATTAAAAATTAAAAAAAAAAAAAAAAAAAAAAAAAAAA
>SMSQ01019564.1:0-13940 GCA_019453375.1 Ctenoplectra terminalis | reverse complement strand
AAAAAAAAAAAAAAAAAAAAAAAAAAAAAAAAAAAAAAAATAGAAAATGTGTTGAATAATGATACATTGTTAATTTAACAATAATATAGGGCAAAAATGGAGTGGTATTGACCTGGCTAGGTATTACATAAGGCGTAAATCAGCGATTTCCAATTCCCATAAATGACTTGAATTTGACAGTGTTGCATACGATATTATCTTCGTTTAAGAAAAAAAAAACGTCATTGTATAAATCACGTGGTAAGAATGAAACGCTTAAATTCATGCGAATTTATAAAATTAATAGGAACGATCTTGTATGATATCGCCAGACGACAGACCGACATTATCAGTACCTCGTGCCGGCTTTGTAAAAACTTCACGTTTCTTACAAACGATGATCTTGACTTAAAACAAACGCGTGTAAATAACGCAATTCGTTGATACTTACTGTTTTATGTTATGAGACACGAGTGCAGAAAACTGCGTGAGTTGCCCTCGGAATTGCGTACGTGAGACGATATTCTGACCGGGAGAGAAAGATGGAACATGCGCGTAATTGTGCTCACGCATGCGCAGAACAGCTTCTATAAATACTGGAGTCTAATTTTTTTTTCAAAATCTTGATAAAATACATGAAATAAAATTACGTTCTACAACAAGATGAATACTGTTTTTATATTAAATAAATAGCGTTGAATCGTTTAATTCTTGTATTGATCTACTATCGAGATATTACGTAACCTTGAAGATCACCCTCATAGGCGTGGATTTTGCACGTATCCTGAACACCCGGTACCGTTTATTGAGCGTTGAGAATAAGATAAGAGTATTGAAAAGAGACGAGTACTTAGGGCTTTAGGAAGCATAAAAAATACATACGATTAGTCAATTTTGTTGATGTTTCAGTAACAATAAATATTAGAAACGATAATGTAACGAACAACTGACATTAATTGTGATTATTATAAAAAAAAAACCCTGTACGTTTCTCTAAATATAAATCCAATTTATAATTAAAATGTTAATTTTACACACGCACTGTAAGAAATATATGTACATCGTGTAAATAATCGATACGTATTGGAATATTTTATAAATCAATTAAACGTGCCACAAAAAGAAAGGAACGACTTACTTGAATCTTTCCTCTAATTTTAAAAATCTGACCTTTTGTTATAGCGATAAAATTTAACTGCTTTCTCGTTCCTTTCGTTAAACTCGCGATGAAAATAAAGAAAAAGAAAAAACGCACAAAAGCGATACAATTTGTACAGAATTTTATGTTATAACGGTGGATCAAAAATATTTATAGTTCCAGAATTTTCTTTTATCGATCGATCTTGAAATTTCCTCCGGTCTCGTTAAAAAAGCGTTCCTTCGATTCATCTTTTGTCGGATAGAAAAAGTAGCGAGGGTACAATTTAGAAAAAGCATCGAAACGTCTGGTTTCGTCTAAATGATTAATCGAAGAATAAAAGGTACTCTTCATTTTTCAATCATCCCGCGGAGTTGTCGAAGCAGTTGGATCTTCCTACATATTTCGAGATCCCAAAATAGGCTGGTAGTTCGATGCAGCGTGCGACTACAATTTCTACGCGAACCGAGACTCTTCGCGAAAGACGATGTTAGTACGGTATAGATCGTACCTTTGGCACTCTTTGAGAATAGTATATTTTTAATAAGACGGTGTTATATATATAAACGTTCCAACAGATTTAATTTTCAGTCTGTTTGTGTCCCTCTGAATCCGTGAATCGTGAGATTCGTTTGAAAACGCAAAGGAAGCGCGTGATACAAGCTAACTTGAAAAAATTGTTTCGGTATCAATATTGATCTAGTGTTGATTAACCATGTCTCAACAAAGCTCGGTACGTGTCAGATTTAATTACATCGATTACATTTAATATAAATTTCTTTTTTTCTGTGGATTATTATTATTTTTTTTTATTTAAAGTGTATTTGTAAGAGGAGTCATTTATTAAATTTAACATTTAATACACTTCGATCTAGCGTCATTCGGATAACAGATAAAACAGATAAAACATTCGCTAATCGTACATTATTAAAAAGCAATAAGGAAGTAGTTTATAGTTTATGCTACGAAATTATGTACAGGTCTTATGAAATCGATGTACCAAATTGATTTTCGTAGGTACATACATCTGTAAGTAACTATAGACCACGTACAAGATATTGTTTTTTTTCTGCATTATATTTATTGCACAATAAACGATCTTAGCGCATATAATAATTCAATACGTTTTATCGTAGATCAATTTCTCCATGGTTGTTCATTTTTATCTTTTTCTTTTTTTTTTAGGGACCATCGACGTCGACGGTAAAAAGCACTGCAACTTTTAAAATCCTTCACAACGATAAAGTGGGAAGGTAAGCGAAATCGATCGCAGTTAAGTCATTATCAGGAATGAAAGATAAATTTTAACTATCTCAAGTTTTAAGCTCACTTTTATCGATTTAAAAAATTATTCTTTTCAGATACATGGTGGCTAATAAGGAGTTGGAGGCAGGCGAAGAGGTCGTCACAGAAATGCCTTTCGTGGTAGGACCAAAGGCGTTCACGTATCCTTTGTGTCTTTCCTGTTACTCACCGTGGCCTCCAACACTGAACGATAAACCTCTTTGCTCGAAATGCGGATGGCCTGTTTGTTCGACGGAATGCGAGAATCAGCCTCAGCACAAGGATTACGAGTGCCAGGTAGAGATTGTAGAAATAAAAAAATAATAATTAGCAACGTCTTGAAACATCTATCGCTTTCTACATTTAGCGCTTTACCTTCGTACAATTTTCTTACGCTTTGATAGGAAGTAGAAGCGATAACTGTGTATTTGTGCGATTTATTTGTAGATATTTGCCCAGGCCAAAGAGAAATTTAACGTTCAGGCTGCTTTGGAAGTGCTGAACGAAAATGGAGTACCGCAATTGGAGTGCATTACGCCGTTGAGATTGCTTTTGGAATCGGAGAAAAGTTCCGAAAGGTGGAACAACGAAGTGAAAAACATGGAAGCTCACAATAAAGTAAGAAGCCAGAAGAAACATTGGAAATCGGACCAGGTAAACGTGGTCGACTACATAAGGAAACAACTTAAATTGGAAAGGTAACAATTATTTCTTGCTCGCACAACTTAAAGAAACAATCAGAAACACGTATTTTTATCACGTTTACCAACTTATTATTTCTTTTTTCTTTTTTCTTTTTTCTCATTTCTTCGTCTTGTAGGTTCTCGGAAGAACAAATACAAACGGCTTGTGGAATCTTGGAAATTAATACTTTCGAAATTCGAACAGACAAAGGATTTAGCGCGAGAGCGCTTTATCCAACAGTGGCTTTAATGAATCATTCGTGTGTATCAAATACATGCCACAGTGTTTCGCCAACCGATTATAGGTAAAACAAAAACATACATTTTTTAGTCCTACAATAAGTTTCAATTAATTTCTTTTCACAAATGTAAATCAGACATTTTTATTTTTATATATCCAATAATTTTAGGTTTATAGAACGGGTTATTTTTAATTATAATTCTGTTAAACCGAATACATTTATTTTAGTTAATAGCTCATCTGATAAAAATAAAAAATTGTTCTAACAATTTTGCTTTAGACTTTGTTCTACGTAGAAAACAGATATAATAACTATTTGTTTCATTCGCAGAATACGATTGCGCGTCACACTCAAAGTTCCACCGGATGGCGAACTTTACGGAAGTTACACACATTCGCTGCTTCCGACGATGTTGAGAAGAGAACATCTTCTCGAGGGAAAACACTTCGCTTGTGCCTGTCCAAGATGTTCAGACCCCACCGAACTTGGGACACATATGTCGTCGTTGAAATGCAACAAATGTGATAACGGAATCGTAATGTCTTTGGACTCTCTGGGTAAAAATCTTGCGCAATTGCCCGACAAGCAATTTCCATCGACGCGAATCTAAGAATCTGATTAACCATAAATTTATATTCCAGATCCTGACAGCTCGTGGAAATGTACACACTGCGAATTCTCGACATCGGGCCAGGCTGTTAAAAAAGTATTGCACATTATACAAGCGGAAGTGGACGCAGTGGAGACCATTAGCGGCGCTGATGGAGCCGATGCAATTCAAGAAAGAGAGACGGTTATGAAAAAGTATCGATCGGTTTTACATCCTCGACACGCTTTCAACACGATGCTCAGGTAAAATTAATTAAAATAAATTTTATTATCTTAATTAAATTATACTTCAATTTAAATTGACAAAGCTACAGAGCTATATTTTTATCTATTTAATGAATGAAAATAGTGATCTCTGTTTAGTCTGTATCATCAAATTTCACGATTGAGAATTTGTGAACGAAATTCAAATAATCTATTCATTTTACGCTTCAGACATTCGTTGACGCAAATGTATGGTCGCGTTGACGAATATCTCCTAGACGATTTGCCTGACATTGTGTTAGAGCACAAAATCGATATGTGTAGGTTACTACTTCAAGTATTGGACGTCATAGAACCCGGCTATTCTCGTATAAGAGGTAAAGATTTATAATTATCTACTATTTTTTTTTTTTTTTTTTTTTTTACTGTTAACGATAATGCAATTTATTTCAAGATATTTGTACTCAATTGTAATTAAGTATTGATTGATTTTGATTAAATAATTGTGTACGTTAGTAGTTGTTATATTGACAAACATTTTTATATTTTATTTTTGTTACTGTAGGAATGACGTTGTACGAGCTCCATGCACCCTTGCTTTTCATCGCTAAAACAGTATGGAACGCGGGAGTAATCGATGAAGCTGCCTTAAAATCGAGAATGATAGAGGCTTCACAAATTTTGAAAGAGTCGGCAACAATTTTATGCTTAGAACCATCGGAAACACCGGAAGGCCAAATAGGAATCGTCGCTAAAGAATCTTTAGCTCAACTCGAGGAGTCGATCAACGATTTATAAATATTTATAAATATTCTAAACACACGAACCTTTGTACGAATACGTTTCTTTGTTAATAAATGTATGCAAAATTGTACGTGAACAATAAACATACTAACGAATAAATACATTTTTCCAAAAAGTTATCAATTATACTTCGATTATATTTCAACGTTAAAAAAAAAAAAAATATATTTAAAAGTAAAACAATTAAATATTAAAAAATTTTATATAACACACAGAATCTCAGAATACGAATTTTCTTAATTATCCAAACTTTCCTCACAAACCAATTTTCTCTTTTAATTATGAATTCGAGAGTTTTATTATAAATTCGCTAAACTCGAAATTTCGCGACAAATATGATAACGCTAAGAGTAAAATTATTTCAAACACCGATTATTCGTCTAACGTTTGATTCTCTAACTCTAGTACAATCTGCGTACATTGTTTTTTTCGCAAACACTCAACAAGCACGCGCTACGTTGACTTCTAATAATATAGCGTATCGGGAGTACCAAAGAGAGACGGCTACAACTTCCTGTATTTCGGTGTCAGTTACGAACAGTAGGAAATACACGATACCGTCATACTCTCACGGATCTAAGTATCGTTGGTATCGTATGAAATCGGTACATTTAATTCAAGATATCCACGAAAACAACACGGATGAAGCATGACAATGGAAGGAAAGTCGAAAAACGCTGCTGCGTCTCACACGTTAAAGTATAAGGTTGCTCACTCGGAGAAACTCGGCAGGTATAAACATTTACAGTACTGGACGGAATTGTAACAGCATCGCGATAACAATTGTTTAAAGGTTGATCTCTTCAATATTTTCTCTATTGGTTCACAAATATTGGATTTTCGTTAAATATAATTTAAAAAAACAGTGTAACGCATATTAATCGTGGAATGAGCTGTTACTTAAATTAACCGTGAAAAAAAATATTGTAATAAAGCTGTCATAATTTTGTACCTCTACTGTACGTAAATTAAGTTCAGCTTCGTTAATTGTATTGTGTTCTGTACGTATAAAAACGTTTGAATAGCATCGATTAACGGTATCGTGTTTATAAATTCTTGAGTTATATTTAATCTTCGTTAAAACGCAAAAATTATTGGATAGATGGTTGTTACGCGACTTTGATATTTGTTATCGTTGGTCTTTTTGTTTTTGTTTTTTTTTCATTTTTCTTTAAGATATTTGCGAACGATACAGTTACAAACTGGGTTGAAATTTAATATATCTCGCGTAACGTGTCTCGCGTTCTTTGAAATATGTTGTACATTTTTTGCAAGGTATTTACAAGCAGCGAAGAACCTAACAGCCGGCGAAGTGATACTCCGAGAGAAACCGATCGCTGTAGGACCGATAATTTCTAGCAAATACGCAGTATGCTTCGCATGCCTGCGTTTATTGCCGAAAATCAAGAAGGAGGTACAATACGTTTGCTCTAAATGTAAAATTGTGCCTCTCTGCGGCACCGCCTGTGAGGTAATAAATACAAAAATAAATACAAAAGTTATGCGAATTTCATCATGAAAATATATCACGAAATGTCTATATTCGTCGTTTAGATATCATTTATCNAAGTAAAGAACTGATCAAAACAATAACAGCGGATTATTATTTGTATTAAAGTTACTTATTAATTATTATTATTTTCTTTTTTTTTTTAGAATCAATCGAAGCATCACACACCAGAGGAATGTGAAATTTTCAAAAACAATAAAGATTTGTTGATCAACAATGTAGAGGATATTATTGGTGTGTTATTACCTCTGAGATTATGGCTGTTAAAACAAACGGATCCAGAATTATGGAAACGAATCGAATCTATGGAGGCTCATATCGATGAGAGAAGAAACACACCTATTTGGAAAGACAGAGAAACAAATGTCGTGAATGTGAATAGAATTAAAAAGTAACAAAAAGAGCTTATTTGCTTCCAACGATATTCTTACTTTTTTTTCTTTGCTTTAAACAGGTGATAAAATCGCTCCGTTTAGTCCCTGAAGACGATACGTCTGACCCAGAGCTTCTACAACAGCTATGCGGAATTTTGGACGTTAATACTTTCGAGCTTAGATCTCCGGGAGGTCTAGATGGGCTTCTTTTACGAGGTTTATATGTGGAAGCCTCCCTGATGGCTCACGACTGCAGAGGAAACACTCACCTAACCGTGGATGACAATTTTCAGCTTGCTGTATACGCTAGTTTGCCGATCAAAGAAGGCGATGCAATTTTCTTCAATTATACTTCGTCACTTTTGGTTCGTTAATTCGCTAATTTTTTTAATCTCTATGCTACAGGAATTAAATTCTACGCGTGGAATTTCTAAAAATTATTAAAGAATTAAACTTCACACTAGGAATTTCTGGGAATTAACAAAAAATTAAACTATATGCGTGAAATTTGTGAGAATTATTAAAAAATTAAATTCCACGCGTGGAATTCCCAAAAATTATCAAAGAATTAAACTCCACGCGTAGAATTTCTAAAAATTATCAAAGAATTAAACACCACGCGTAGAATTTTTAAAATTATCAAAGAATTAAACTCCAGGCGTAGAATTTTGTAAAAATTATCAAAAAATTAAACTGTACGCCTGGAATTCCTAAAAATTATCAAAGAATTAAACTCCACGCGTAGAATTCCTAAAAATTATCAAAGAATTAAAATCCATGTGTGAATCTTCTACCGATTATTAAAGATTATGTTAAATATAAAAAAAAAAATTGATTATTTATTTCATTGTCAGGGAACGTTAGGTAGAAGAGAACATCTACGAGAAGGAAAATACTTCGAATGCGAGTGTTCGCTATGCAAAGATCCTTACGAAATGGAATCGTATATGAGCACCATTTTGTGTCCACGATGCAGAGAGGGTTACATAGGAATCCAAAATCCTTTGACAAAGTTTCCATATGAAAAAAGCATGAGATGGCAATGCAATAAGTGCAGAAGATCCATTGGAGGTCGCCTTGTGAGAGCTACTTTAACCATAAGCAGAATGTTAATCGACGATATAGACGATAACGATATTAAAGTTTGTATTTAGTAAAAAAACAATTTCATATTACTCTACATTTATTTAACTTATATATTTATTCGTTAACAATCCTAATTTCAAGGGACTGGAAAATTCGATGACGAAACTATTGAAGACTTTTCATCCGAATCATTTTTTAATGCTTTCTCTGAAGCAAAAATTATTGGCTGCTTATAGAAAGGAAGTGACAACGCCAAATCCACAGAAAAGAATTATGCGAAGAATGTTGGATACCTGTAAAGAAATGTATGACGTGTTAGAGATTGTTGAACCAGGAATATCTCGATTGAAAGGTATTTTTTTGTCGAATAATTTATTTATTCGAATTTACTTATTAATTAATACGATAATGATGTATGTAAAGTAATAAAAAATACCGGTAATCAAATTTTAATTCATTAGTAGAACGAGCACTAAAACTACCAAAGTAGTCAAAATGACCAATTCGTAATTTTTATGATAAAAATTTTATAAATTTATCGTGGTACATTTTGAGGAATTTTCTGTTAAAAATAAAGATGAAGCTTTGGGTTAGGTTTGTCTCCTTTGAATTATCTATTTCACATACATTTTTAATTTCAATTTCTTCGGTACAAATAAGTATATTTTGATCGTAGGTAGTTCTAGCGATAAATATATTTATATGCTAGCTTAATTAATATTACATGATGTGTTGATGTAAAAATGTTTTTTTAGGAATAATGTTATACGAAATGCACTTACCACTAGTGTTGTTAGCGAATCGTGCGTATTCTGCACGGGAAATTTCTTCGGCCGAATTGGCTTCCCGCCTTGAAGAAGCCGGAAGTCTATTGAAGAAGTCCCTAACTATGCTGCTTTTAGAACCAGCAGACACGCCAGAAGGAAAATTAGCTAAACGAGCTCTGCAAGAACTAAAAGCATTAAATCAGAATATAGCCGACGTTAAAACAATTAGTACAACCAAGGATACGCATAGCCGTGATAAAAAGAAATCACAGAAGAATAAATTGAATAAGAACAAATAGGCGTAAAATGTTCAATATGTGCACTTTATTCGAGAAAGTGTCTTTTCTGTATTAAAAATAACGATTCTTGTATAGATTAATCTTTATTGTTGCTTTTATAAAGAAGAACGCGAAACATAAGTTCATAATTTAAATAATTAAAAATCTGACATGACTCTGTACTATTTTAAACACTGTACATACATTACACTAGTGTTCAAAAATGTCACCATATTATTTAAGTATTGTTATAAAATAAATCGTATTATTCCTGCTTGAAACTCTATTACTATTTTTTAAATTATTTTTAACGATATGTAAAACAAAATTGTTCATTAATTATTAGTTTTTTGTAACATAAGTTTTCCTTGTACCGTAAGATTGTCCTACTTTAGTGGTTATAAACTTCTGGTTGCCTTAAAGAATATTAGAATGTGCGATATACGCGATATGTATATGTGGAAACATCGTTAAAATGAAATTTTCAAAAATGTATCTAATTATTTAACGTATATTTACAACATGGGTTTTAAAGACGATCTAACTTATTGGAAAAACCAATACGTCAAGTGAAATACCATTACAGCAAGTTAAAACACAAAATATCGAAATTTTATTAATTAAAATATTAAATTTATAAATTTATAGATTTATAAATTTTTTTTGTTCTACGATACATTTTCTGTCTTAAGCACAGGTAATATTTTAAAGATTTATAAAATTTTGTAAAATAACCTCTATGATAAATGCATGAATAAAACAAGTAAATAGAGTGCTGCTTTTTTTTATCAAATCAATTTTACCACAAATATTATACATATATACAATATATAATTACATACAATGCATTATTAATTTCTTTAATTCATACAGCACACTGTTCATCTTTTTCAGCAAATAAATAATATGTTTGATCAAAGCATTATTGGAATATGCTTTTGTATCTGTTTAGCGGTAGTTTTCAATTTTTCTTTACATCGTATAGAAGAAGGTCACGTTGGTGTTTACTTTAGGGTAATTATTTATAAACGACACAACAATATAAATACGATCTGTATCATTAAAAACATTTCTATTCTATTACATAGGGTGGTGCGTTATTGCCTCAAGTCAGCAATCCTGGATTTCATATGATGATACCTTTATTAACAACATATCGATCTGTTCAAGTTACATTGCAAACAGATGAAGTAAAGAATGTTCCGTGTGGCACAAGCGGCGGTGTGATGATCTATTTCGATCGTATAGAAGTTGTAAATATATTAGATGCGAACAGCGGTAATAATTTTATCAAGCATGGTTATTAAAAATAAATTATAAATTGTTGCAATGTTCTACATTAAACGTTTTAATTATACAGTTTATAATATGGTGAGAAACTTTACGGCGGATTATGATCAAACATTAATATTTAATAAAATTCATCACGAGTTAAATCAGTTCTGTTCCGTGCACACATTGCACGAAGTATATATAGATCTGTTTGATCAAATTGATGAAAACTTGAAAACAGCTTTACAAAAAGACTTAAATGATTTAGCGCCTGGTTTAAGCATTCATGCAGTTAGAGTTACCAAACCAAAAATCCCAGAAACTATTAGAAAAAATTATGAATTAATGTAAGTGTAAATCTAAGCCCAATGGTGGACTTAAGAAAATTGTAATAATTTTAGAAGTTACGCGTGTGCATGTATCGTTACAGGGAAGGAGAGAAAACGAAACTTTTAATTTCAACGCAGCATCAAAAAGTAGTCGAAAAAGATGCGGAGACTGATAGAAAAAAAGCTGTTATTGAAGCGGAGAAAGAGGCACAGGTAGCAAAAATACAGTATAATCAAAAGATCATGGAAAAAGAATCTCTGCAACGAATAGCAGCAATTGAGGATGAAATGCATTTAGCGAGAGAAACAAGCCATTCCGACGCTGAGTATTATCAAACGAAAATGCAAGCAGAGGCGAATAAACTACTTCTCACTAAAGAATTTTTAGAATTGAAGAAGTACGAAGCATTAGCACAGAATACAAAAGTTTACTATGGTCAAGATATACCAAAAATGTTTATGTACGGAGGTTGTTCGAGTGATCTTAGTGTAAATTCACATGTAGAAGTTCAAAAAAATAGTAATAAAAATTAGCATTTCTTTTTGTTTTCTTCTTTAGTGATATACAATGTAATGGTTGTTTTAGTTGAGTATACCACATACCGAGTCTTATGTATTTTATAGTAATTGTAAAAGTGATATTGATGATACTCCGATATTGTGAACTTTTTATTTTGAGAAATAAAACATAAATGTGACTTACACGATTCATCGATTCATCTAATAAAATTTTTTAATAGAAATATCGTTACGAATTATATTAATGCTGTATTACTACGTATATTAATTTATACATTGCATTTAAGATGTGTTTCAGTTTCTTTAAAATGAATAATACGAGTTCATCTTGTACAATGTAGATAAGGAATGTATAAACAAAAATAAACTTTGATTTTGAGAAATTACGTCATACGTTTTGATAACTCCAGGTAACTGTTACTAATTATAACCTATAATTAAGTTAAATATTAACATACATTTGAAATGCGTAAATTATTTATATAGTAAGTATAGAAAAAATTCATACCGCCTGTTCCGATTTTAAAATGAATGGTAAAACATGTTTCTAATATGGTAGTTTAAATACGCTGCGCGCGCATCCTACCAGCCACCATATGACAGCCTGTCAAACGTAGAATTTGAAAGCGTTGATATTCATGTTTTATTAAATTTTTACAGATTTATAAGTTACTATACAACATTTATCATCGTGAATATTAAAAATGACAGTGGTAAGTTTGACGATTAAATTACGTTATTATGTACAAGGTTATATGATTTATGTTTTGAGGTTATACAAATGTGTTTAAGTTCCAAAATAACTATGAAATATGTGCGCAAAGAGATGTAAATTTGATTATGAAAGTTCATTGTAATGGATAAGT
The DNA here is from genome assembly GCA_019453375.1 of Ctenoplectra terminalis. Taxonomy (NCBI): domain Eukaryota; kingdom Metazoa; phylum Arthropoda; class Insecta; order Hymenoptera; family Apidae; genus Ctenoplectra; species Ctenoplectra terminalis. Next base: position 1,996 of record SMSQ01019564.1, on the reverse strand, counting down.
ATAATATTATAATATGAGAATATATTATTAACTATTATTATATGTCTATATTACCTCAGGAATTAAAAAAGTTTCTTTATGGACTTCTAAGTAGTGTGGAAGGACTTCATAGTATACTGATAACAGATAGGGATGGAGTACCTGTTATGTCTGTAGCCGATGAAAAAGCACCGGAGTTAGCTATGAGAGCAAGTTTCTTATCTACGTTTGGCATGGCAACGGATCAAGGAAGCAAATTAGGATTAGGGAAGAATAAAACAATCATATGCATGTACAGTAGTTATCAGGTAATAAATTTGATAAGCACATTATCATAAAATATTATCATATTTTTCTCTAACTTTAGCCCATAAAGAATAATACGTATATGTAAATATTAATGTAACTTTAATTATTAATTTGTTTTACAGGTAGTTCAAATGAACAAATTACCATTAGTAATTAGTTTTATTGCTAGTCATAATTGTAATACAGGCCATATCCTATCTTTGGAAAGTAAAATTGATCCAATCCTAAGTAATTTAAAAAATGCTGTAGTGGAAGCCTGATGGTTACCTGTTGTACATTATGGGTGATAAATACCAAAAGTTTACGGTTAAATTTGGTAAACACTTGTGATGAACAACTGTTATAAATAATACTAGAGACATTATTACGTATTCTTTTTTTAATTTACAAAAAAATAGAATTACATTCTTTTATATCTGTATATCCTTTAATTAGCATTTTTATATAATATTTGAAGTACCTATTTAAAAGGAAGAAAATATCCTAAATGTTTTATAGGACAATATAAGAAAGAAAGAAAGGAAAGCTAGATATTACAAATTTTTATCACAAATAAAAAAAACAGTTTCTATCACAAGACATCAAAGAAGCATTTCAATATTTTGAAAATGTATTTAAATAATTATTCAAATTTTACATGTGTAAATAGTATAAATTTATGTAAAAAGAAGTGATATTAAAATACATGTTATATGTGTATGTGTCAGTTAATATTCTTATATATACTAGAAATATATCACTTTATTATTATATTACTTCAGATAAATATATAGTCTTAAACTGTGTAATAAAAATTTATACCTCAAACATGCAAAAGAATATATTAGTTACAATTCATACACCAATGGTTTACCCTCTAATCCATTGAGAATATTTTGTGCTGCAGTAAGAGACATATCGGTTCGAGTCTTCACAGTAGCACTGCCCAAATGAGGTATGACAACTGCAGTACATTTTATATTTGTTAATGTATATACAACTTTGCTACACATTTCTACAATTAACTAATATATACACATTATATAAAAATGTAGATTGAAATTTCTGCTAATAAAGTTATGAATAAAAAAAAAAAAAAAAGGAAAAAAAATATATAAAAATACTAATATTATTTTCAACCTTGCATTTATAATATTTATTTCCATTTTATATATTGTAATCGATAGTACTCACCAGCATTAGGCAGTTTAAGGAGTTCATGGTCAACAGGCAGTGGTTCAGGATCGGTAACATCAAGACCCGCCGCGAAAATTGTTTTGTTACGCAACGCTTTGACCAAATCATCTGTTTTTGCTATTTGTCCACGAGCAACGTTTACAAATACCGCATTCCTTTTCATTTTACCGAAAGTATTATCGTTAAACATTCCTCTAGTTTCATTATTTAATGGAACAGCAACAATTACGAAATCGCTTTGTGCAAGAAGATCGTCTAAAGACATAAAATCAGCTCCGAGCTCATCTCCTATAAAAAGTTAAAGTATAACAGAATATCTAACAAAAATAAATATGTTATTTTTATGTATAAACTCGAAAATACCTGCTTTTTTACGAGAATGTCCGGTATAAAGAAAACGAGCAACTTCGAATCCCTTTAGTCGTTTGACAATAGCCTGTCCAATATTGCCTAAACCAACAATGCCAACTGTTGATCCTCTTAATTCTTGACCAAGTAACCATTGAACATGTCTTTCCACTTGGCCTCTGGA
>SMSQ01019560.1:0-11327 GCA_019453375.1 Ctenoplectra terminalis | reverse complement strand
AATCATTTAACCCTCTATAGCCCGAATTTTGTCTGCTTATCGGAGAAAAAATTACGATTGATTACAATTTGTCACTTTGATTTGAAAATGTTTTAACTAATAATTACTGTAGATGGATCGTGGTAATAAATAACAAATAATTTCTAGTTAAAAGCAATTAATTTTACAACCTCCAACAATTATCGGCACAAGTAACTGCCAAAAGCGAAAAACTAATCATTATAATATTATGTAACAAACTATCTTTTTGTTTAATCGCTCGTTTCTCCTGTTTCTACTCCTCGATTAAGTATATTAAGTATATTCATATTAGGGTTAAGTATATTCAGAAACATCATTTGTCAGAAAACATTTGTCCGATACTGTAAGTGAAAACGTTACTTAAAAAATTCAAGAATTCACAGTTTGATGAAACGCTTCTATCAACATGTTTCAATTAAGAATATAAATTGCAAAGAAAGGATCGTACTATCCTGAGTAAGGACAGGACGCACTAAAATAACACATCAACGCCACATTGAAAAAATAGAACCACCCTTTTGCAGTTTATGACGAACTCAATAACTAACAATCATACACAGACTCTAAGAATGTACATCTACTGCAACTCAAGGACGAAAACATAAAATTAAATCCAAAACGGCTTTAACACTAGAACTACCAAAGTGGTGAAAATGACCCATTCGTAATTTTTTACAGCAATTTTATAAATTTACTATGACATCTCAGAGACAATTTTCCGTGATTTTCTGTTAACAATGTAGACAAAGCTTTGTTTCCCTCCCATTGCGTATTTTTTCATATACCTTTCATTATGATTTTTTCGGTAGAAATAAGTATGCTTTATTCGTCGGTAGTTCTAGTGTTAATCTCACCGGACTACATAAAAAATACATTAAAATACTGAACAGAAATAAACATGTACAACAAAATTAGTTAACGCAGTTAACGACTACGTAGCCGATGCGACGTGAAACAAACATTAACAAGAAAAATAATATTATTTAAAAAGTTGTATGATTGCAACGTCAATCAGTTTCAATGGGAATCTGGTGCATCCATGCGGACGGGTAAATTGGTTAAACTTAAAACCAGAGTTGTGACTATCGATAAAATTCGACGATATTGAAATGTTATCGATATTTGAAATGTTAACATATGTTGATGATATATTTATATATTTAATAAAATAGGAACGACTAAGGCAAACTGTAACGCGTTAATTGCAATGAAAGAATTTTTTGTGCCAAAAAATTATTATTCTCTAAAACAGGACAAATTCTTTTAAACAAAAGAACAGGATTACTACCGAAATACACTAATATGTTGTCTGCAATGAGTTCCAATGGAAATGAATAAATTTTAAATGACTCTGTTATAATTAATGCGTCAGATTTCATATTAATAGTTTCTGTTCGTCTTAACGATATTTTAACGATATTATCAATGCATCGTTAAGTATTAATAGTACATTGATAACTGATCGATAAATGATTGTTGTATCTGTACTTAATTACAACACAACATCAACGACATCCAACAAGATTTGCTTTTATATAGCATCAGAAGCTCGTACATTACCATTCTTGTGCGTTTTTGGGAAAACATTAATAAAAAAGTATTTATCTTTTGTTATCTTTATCACTTGTATACGGTTAAGATTTTAAATAATCATTTTAGTGGACTATTTTAAGCTGGACTTTTTTAACATATTTTCTGTTTATTTGATAACTGTTCAAGATGTTGTATTATTATGTATTCACTCGTATTATAATGCTTTAATTAATTTTTTTTCTTACTCCTATGTTTATAGTAAATATTTTAAATTAAATTGTAAATTATAACCTACTAGTATTAGTTAGGTACTGTAACATTAGTTATTTGTTATTTTATAATAGCAGGAGAAGTGAAATTAAAATTGAAAGGAATATACGTTACAATATCCATGGAGAACGTATTTTCAAATATTTTTTGCATTGCCAGTATTATTCAATTATATTATTTAAAACAAATTTCGTTCACGAAGTCTGTTATTGTGATTTATGTAAAAGATATCTGCAATAAAAATGTTGATTAAAATGGAAATAATACTGTAACATAAAAATAGTAAATAGAAGGTAAAAAAAATTAATGAATAGATGGAAAAATTAATTGCTCACTTTTCGATCAGTTATTTTTAATATACATATGTATATTTATATTATTTGGCAATTTAACTGAATTAAAAGCTACTACAGTAAATCAAATTCATTTCTTTTATTTAAGGAAATCTGTGATAAATGTAAATTCAAATATGCAAATTTAATAAAATTTGTAAACATGAATTTCAATTTATCGTATGCTGAAAATTAGTATAGGTAATGTGTATATTATAAAATTCATATTTTATAGCGTAGTTTGTTCGAAATGACTCTTGGGTAATAATTAACTTTTTTTGTTTTGCTAACAATAATTAACTTTGCACGATCGACAACGTCGTTCCGGTAATTATTTTTCAAAACTATTGTTCGTTGTTTGAATTCTATTTCAACTTTCTACTTAAAAATCTCAATTTGTGCAAAATATGATTCGTTTGTTTAATAGTGTGAATAAGAGTAATTAAAGGTGTTTTTTCCTGTTAAATGTGTAAAATAAACAATTCGGTTAAATGTTTTAGTTAATTTTTGACAGATTTTTCGCTTTTAAAGATACTTTGCACGATACTGGGAGCATAGTACATTTGACACAATAATTACTTTTTTAATTACTTTTACGCTGTTCTACTTTTTTAATTAAGGTCAAAGCATGAAGATCAGTTTTCTTAATGGGACATTCTGAAATTTAAAACACTTATTTGTAAAGTAATTAGCTTTAACATTAAAATATGTTTAATTAATGGTATTAGTAACAAAAAATATCTAAATTATTGTAAAAAAAAATTATTCTTTAATATGCAACAAAACATACAGTAACTTATATTACAATTAATTAACCTAACAAGTTCCTCGCGTGAACTGAATTTGGTTTGCCAAATTTGCAATTAATATTACAGTTTTTATTGTAATGTATGTTATTATAAAAATTTATCACTAATTGCTATCATAAAGAGCATAAATATTGTAATAAATATAGTAACAGTAAATAAGAATAAAATGTAGACTAGAATAAAATGTAAATTTTAGGATGCAATACAACTTACTGAAAACAAATTTTGATATCTGGAAAATTTTGTAAACGAATAAAGTTTTCTATCGGAAAATTTTTTACGCCAAATTTAGCTTTTATACGATACAGTTTTGATTCGAAATGAGCAACCTACTTTCTGGCACGAAATAAGCACGAAATATGGCAATTCAATTACTACAAATACAAAACGAATAAGTAATACGCGATCCCCTCTTCCGTCTTTGAAATCGTCCAGAACCACAGACGTTTGAAGTCCTTTCGTGCCAAAATGAGAAGGAATGTCGTATTATATCCTCTTCTGAAGAATAATATTGCTGTTTCAACGATTCAAAAATAAGCAAATGTCCGGATACTTTTGAGCGGTAGTGTACATATGCGCACATACTTTTCACGTCCACTATTCCACTGTATCACTGTATTTCTCGATACACAACATTTTTTAATATTCTCCACAAAGAAAAAGAAGAAAAAAAAAATCTAAAACTGTTAAATTTGTGATCCGAACTGACTAAAAAAGTATGCCTCTGAAAAACGTCGTATGTCTCAGGAACTGTGTATTTTAAGATAAATGTACCGTAATACTTTTGGATAAACTTCCAAAAAGCCCAGGTAGCTATTCAACACAAAAATTGGAGGAGAGAGGGAGGCAGACCCCAAATATAAAATTTTAACTTCATTTGATAATTAGTTTTCTAGATATTAATAAAAGCATTCAATGTATCAGTATTCAAGTCTGTATACGCATGCTGCTGGAAGTTTTTCAATATTATCTCTGAAAGTAATGCTTGTCTGAAACTAAAATGTTATATTTAGGGTCCACCCTTTTTCCCTTTTCATCTATAAAAATTTTTCAGAGGTACACTAGTAGTTTTATACTGGAATTCGTCGGTCCATCCAATTTGACCGTAAAAAATTAGACATTCTATTCAAAACAACAAAATCGTCCTCCAGATTTCAGAGGTACGCTCGTAGTTTTATACTAAAATTCGTCGGTCCAGCCAGTTTGACCGTAAAAAGTTAGACATTCTATTCAAAACAACAACACTTCGTGCAAAAATGAGAAGGAATGTCGTATTATATCCTTTTCTGAAGAATAATATTGCTGTTTCAACGATCACTTTTTGACATGTCGCTATCTCAGATTTCTCGTTCGTTCTACGTGTTCTCTTTTGTTCCGCTTGAGAATAAAGTCAACCCGAATAGTATACTATACCTATCTGATTCGTAATAAACAACTTGCCGGTTCCGAGCATGTTGGTTCTTCGTTGCTATTTCGAATCAAAACATAAAATATGTTCCCGAAGAATATGTGAAAAAAAAGATACCATATCTATAGAAAAATGCAAGTTTAGTTTCAGACATGAAAAATCAACAAAAATAATGCAATAAACTATATTAAATTTTGTATTACAACCTTATCGTTCTTTTCTGCTTACTTGCACTTTTTATTTCATAAAAAAGGTTGAAGTTATGGTGTAAAAGAGAGGTTATGGTTGAAAGTAGACAAGTCTGTCGATGGCGTGATCGGTCCATTCGGTTCTTTCCCTCAAACTTCGCGAAGTGTCGTTCTTTTTTCAAGTGCGGATGTATGGAACAGGAATTGTAAACCGAAATGTACCTTTTCCTCTTTTTTTTTTTTTACTATTATTATCAAATTGTTATTACTATTATCGGGTCTTCTAAATCATTCCGTCGCCTTTGATCGATCTCAAATGCTATATGTATATTTGGTAACGTCACGTACTTATGTCACTCGCATATTTCTTTACCATTTAAAAATATACAGGGTGTCCCAAAAGGTCTATAAGTCCCTTTAAGGGGTGATTCCTGAGATAATTCTAAGCAACTTTTTCCTTTGCGAAAATGTCAAATTCGGCTTTCTTAACGAGCTTTATTAACGAAAAACACGGATAAATATATGAAAATAAATTATATAAATTATCAATTGAAGACAAAAAAACATGTCAATAATTCATAAATACAAAAATTATATTGAATAATATAATTTACACGTAACAAGATTTTATTATTAGCTACACTAATATAATTTATATAATTTACTAAACAATATAATTTACACATAACAAGATTTTATTCGAGCTATACTAATATAATTTATATAATTTACTAAACAATATAATTTACGCATAACAAGATTTTATTCGAGCTATACTAATATAATTTATATAATTTACTAAACAATATAATTTACGCATAACAAGATTTTATTCGAGCTATACTAATATAATTTACATAATTTAGTAAATAATATAATTTACACATAACAAGATTTTATTCGAGCTATACCTCAAACACACCGACTCAATTTTAGTACTCAACGACGACCACGATTTTTGTTCGCGTAGGGAACGTGATAAATAACAAATTTTAAATGCAGACAAAACCAATTTTATATTGAAACTATATAAATTAAATGAATTTCCTATAAATGTAAACTGTGAAAAAAATTTTTTTTTAAGAATCTGAATGAAATTGAAATAACAAAATTTTAAATAGTTTGTGGATTGTGTTATATCAAAAATCGTATAAATCTAAAATAAGATTTTTTTTAAACGTGTTAAATCAAAATCGTGAGAAAACAGAATTGGGTATATTAATCGCTTCGATTAATTGCACAAAAATGAGCTACTCACAATAAATTTTCTAGTAATTGACCTTTTTTTATCAATACTAACCATCTTCACGAAATGAACTTCAACTAGAAATAGTGGTTGCTTAAGTTATAACGCTTACGGCTACCGCAAAGTATTCGTCTATGATCTTTCCACGCATACGTGGCTACGTTGAAATTACTGCTTAAGCAAACTCAACTGATTCTTGCTCAAAGTTGCTTACCAGCTGTTTGTGAGTACTAGCTAAGATCAAGGTTTGCGTCTTGCTTTGATTAGTTGAGCGACAGATCAGTTACTAAAATGTCGAATTAACGTCTGCTTCAAACTTATATTTGTACTCAGCAACGTTCGCATCATTTAATATGCACACACGAGGAAAAGTTATTAATATATGTAAATATTATTAATATGTGCAAATAATATGATAATTATGTCTGGGATTTCATTTTGTTAGGATTATCCTTTATATCGTTTGTTTAAGCTTTTAAGCGAATAATGTGTATACATTATTGCCGAAAGATTGAAATAACTACATGTTCCAAGGAACGTAAGAGTTAAAAAAAAAAGAAATTTATAATTGTTACTTTGGAAAATTTTTCAATGAAAAATCGATTAAAATACAGGGAATTGCTATTAACACTAGAACTACCGACGATTAAAGTATACTTATTTCTACCGAAGAAATCAAAGTGGAAGGTACATAAAATAATATGTAATGCAACTGAGACGTTTATCTATATTTTTAACAGAAAATCAATCTCCCCAAAGGCACCGTAGTTAATTTATAGAATCTCTGTAAAAAATTACAAATGGGTCATTTTGTCCACTTTGGTAGTTCTAGTGTTAATACAGGCATCACCAATTTTAAACAGATGAAAAAATTAGGAGAGAATTCGACGTAGATAATGTATATTATAATATTCCTGTACTTTATGTACACTATCGTTCATAATTATTCGAACGGCTTGAAAAGTTGATGGACGTTGCTTCAGTAATTTAGATTTAAAATACATATAATTGTAACTATCAATAAAAAAAGAACAGTGTTGATTATTGTAACGAAGAACGTAAACTCGATTAACAGTAGCATGAGAATTTTACTTACTTTTGTTAAAATAAAACAGTTAGGTTTTAAAACTCCCCGTCGAGAAAAAAAAAGGGTTTGGGTGTCGCCTTCCTCTCGCACAGTAAAACGTCTGAGAAAAACCCAAAACGACATTAAGCAGCGTACCTGTAAAGGTAAACCGCAATATGTGTAGATTATAAAAATCGACGATGGCTAAGTTTAGTCACTGTAAATTGTAAATCGGTTTAGATAGGTCATAGTTCCTGGTTTAATTGTCTCTTCTCAAATATATAAATTTATCACCTTTTTCTCAAAAAGACTACTTTTTTTTACTACTAATTCATTACATATCCCTCAACAACTTTTTAATATAAAATCAAAGTAAGGTATAAAATCTTTATTGTTCGAATAATTATAAGCGGTACTGTATTATTCCAAAGTAGAAGTGTTAAATTTCAGAAATGGACAAACGTTTTTGTCTGTATCTATTAGGTAAAGCTACACATTATTAATCCTTACGCCACTCCTGAAATAGCGTCAAATTCTATGCTGCTAGATATTAATGTGTTAATTATCACCGACTCGTACTACTTAGGTTATTTTCATTTAAAAACAAGGAAATGTATTATAGAAATTCTGATTTTAGAATTTATCAAGTATCTCTTACGGTAAACGTGTTTTAATTTTTATATTAATATTTTTAATATTAATTGAAATATTTTTTTTCAATTAATATATTTACAAGTGATAGTGAGAATAATGTTAAAAAGAAATTTTTTAGTTTTACATTCGTTTCTTTTTTTCAGTTAGTAAATTATTCCACTATCAACAAAGATTGTTGTTTGCTACGATTCGTTGCATAAATTTTTTACCACTTTGTACAAGGTTAAACATATTTGTTCTTCTTTTCATGCGTCTAATATAAATATACCTTTTGTAATTACTGAATTGTTGAAGTTTAACATTCCTTAAATATTACATTTGTGTTATATTTTAATTTATAGTACTCAAAATATTGAGACTGTATATGTATAACGTTATCGATTAATATTTTACTCTTGATTTAGTATCTTACATGTTAAAAATTGTATAATGATAAATTTTGTGACAACTATTAACATCAAAGTTATGCAATAGTAAAAAATACATATATGTATACATTATATCGTACAAAAACTTGCTTATATCACACTTTTTGATATGTATGAGTTACTAGTTTCAAGCTCAATAGCGATGATGTATTTCACAATTAATCTGTTTCCATTGTTTAAATTAAGAAGTATCTTTTATCCTGCATGTTATATCAATTCATAAATTTATATATTTCAATAAAACAGAATTTCAAGCTAAATATTATAAGAATTTAATTCACAATATGAATAATACTCTGAAATTAAATACATCTCCTTCATTTCGCTAAAAAAGAAATCTTCAACTTTTTAATAAATCTAAATGAAAAACTTTTTAAAAATACTAAAAGACATTATACGCTTTTGAAGTACGAATACATTCAGTTTCCAATATTTCTAATCGAATATCAATTTAACGTTAGAATTTTTTTAAATAACTGTTTCACATAATTAAACTTTAGTTTCAATTTATAATAACTGCCTCCAAATGTTTCCCCAAAATTACCATTTACGACTACCTATCGACATTTCGTTATAATCTCCGACCGTAGTTAAAACTTTATTTTCATTTGCCAAAAACATTTCTTATTAAAAAACCTTATAATTATAGAAATCTGTTTTTCAAGTTTCAAGACTCGTATAAAAATCGGACCCTGTAAAGTAAACTTTTCCAAACACTCGTATAATTAAATAATCGTTGAAAAACCATCGTTCCCAACGTATAGATGTTCATTAAATCTCGTAAAATGAACCTATTTACAATTTTTTATATCATATAATCAAATTAAACACATTCGCGTTTCTATTACTAGAAAGTGTGATGCGTGAAATTTAATCGTATCCGATCGAAGAGAAATTTTTCCTCAACTTATCGCAGTAGGAAAGGAATTCGACGCGATTATCGCTTCAGGGTGAGCGACCGTGGAGCGGATTTGGAGCGGATTCGGAGCGAATTCAGCGCGGATGTTCCCAGCTTTTCTCCTTTTTCTCTCCGCCTATTCGACGCCGCCATCGAGTGCTCTGTGATCGAAATTTAACTTCTGTCAATGCGCAGAGAGGTATTTATTGCACGGAATAACAGGGCGCACCGATGCAAGGTGCACTTTTCACGCTAGCCTCCGAGGATGCACGAGTCACCGCCGCTGCAAAGCGGATTATTTATGGCACGTCTTTTTACCTACGTCAGAGAATCGCTCGTTTTGTACCTTTTGTTTCCTCTTTCTTTCCTCCAAATTAATACGCGCCGGGAATTATGCAGATACAATCATGGCGCGCTGATAATTCGAGAAATATTATGCAGTTCGGCTTTATAGTTGGCTCTTGGTTAGAAACGATCGTCATATTTGTATTAAAATGGTGATTGTTCAACTGAAGAGTTTCTCTTCAAGGTTAGGTTTCGTAAAATGGTTTAACACGTTGACTGCCACGCAATTTTATAAGAAAATCTCCGCAGACCACGCACGCTTATCGTTCGTTTCTAATTGTAGCGCAATAATAAGTACGCTTACAACGAAACGTTTTCGGGACATGCGTTTAGTTGAAAATCTTTCTTCAAGAACGAAGTATCTAAGAAAGCGTGTGAGAGAAAATTATTTCTTCCTTTTCAAATATTTCTTCAGTAGTGGCGAATGGTTAAAATTTTTGCCCTAATTTTTTGCGATGTCAAAAAGAAAAATGAAATTACAGTTGTAAACGCTTCGATCGTTTACAAGATTGCAACAAAAAAAAATATAAATATCAGAAAATTTAGAGAACCGTTAGCTCTGAAATTATTAGGACTGACTGATAATGTAAATAAATCTTCGGGCCAACGTAGTCGGCATAATATCGCCATCCGGAAAAATGCTTCTGGACAAAGCATTAGAACGGCTTGCAAATTATGCTATTCAAATAAAAGACTCCATACGGACCGATCAAAGGCACGAGAAAATATACACTCAAATAAGCGTCACCCGAATACGGGTGACGCGGCGGTCAACGTGTTAACTCTTTGCGGCACAGGATTTCAGATAATAAAATAGACCCATGTTGCATAGAAATTTGATTGCGTTTTAAATGGAACAAAATTGATATACTTTTACTAATAAGGGAATCACATGATGTAAAAACATAAAAAAAAAAAAATAATAATTTGATTGAATTTATTGTTATAGCTGGGACTCAAATAGTTCCACCGTGCCACATGGATTCATGAATGGTACTTATTAAAGCACATCCTTTTCCCTAAGTCAAGGTGGGACTAAAAATGTCCCACCATACATTACGGTGCACCAAAAAGATGGGGAACTTTTAATCCCAGCGTGCCCCAAAGAGTTAATGTAGGTTATGGGAGCGTGAATCTTGAAACGATAAGAAGAATCGTAGGTATGTGCTAGCACTAAAACTACCGACGACTAAAGTAGACCTATTTGTATCCCAAGAAATAAGAATGATAGGTGTTCTAAAAAATACATAACGCAAGAAAAACTTCATGTATATTTTTTACAGAAAATCATGAAAAATCACCCAAATTGCATCATTGTAAATGTATAGAATTTCTACGAGAAATTACAAGTGGATCATTTTGACCGTTTTGGTAGTTTCAGTGCTAGTGATTGTGGGTTAATCCTAGAAAGGCTGAGTCTCTAACTGTCACGTTGAATACTAAAGAGACTTCCTGAACCCATTTAAGTTTATGATATTTTTCTTCGCAAAATATCCTTAAAGTACAAATATTTTTAAAGTAACGGTAAACTAGTATGCCAGGAAGAAAATAATGTGACGATATTTTTGATAACCGTAGTTTTTTTAAATTGATTCATAAATGATAAAGCCTCGTGTAAGGCATACTGTACTCTTTTTTATATGTATTTATTACATACCTACTCTTTTTTATGTGTATTTATCGCGATTTGGAGTGTGAGAAACATGGATGAAACGGATGAAAGTTAATCTTGAAGACATAAAGAATAAATAACTTTTTTTTTTAATATTCTATACAAAAGAAATTATATGTTTTTAATATTTTTTATCCCATGGGCTGAACAACCCTTCGTTCCCTTTTTATTTTTCTAGGGTTAAGCTTCTAATGGTTGTAGGATTTAGATGCTTAATTACTGTATTTGTTAATTATGTATTTTGTGAAAGGGAAAATTTTATTTTTCGAAGGCTTGTAAGTGGTTATCGACTACTACGATTTGATTAATTAGTTTTTTAAACAATTATAGTCAACTATAATATACAGATGTTTAGATTTGAAATTTAATAATTTCGTAACAAGATTGCTTTTAATTTTAGAAAATGGTTTAACTATATTTTTAAATTTGCATAAAAATAAAATTAGAAGTATTTTTA
>SMSQ01019559.1:0-17654 GCA_019453375.1 Ctenoplectra terminalis | reverse complement strand
TTTAACACCTATTCATTGAATCAATATTCCCTAATATACAAATTGAATGGATAGAAATTTATTTCCACATGTGTAATTATAAACTCTTATTAAAACTACCATTCTGGAAATATTACAAACCATATATTTCCAAAATAAAAAACCTTTAACACCTACTCATTGAATCAATATTCCCTAATAAACTTAATCAAACAGATCAAAATTCATTTGTACGCACAACCAAATATTAGGCTCATAGGTTGAGAAACGCTGTGGCTAGGCCGATAATGGTCCAGTTACCCGACGTACATACTCCAGTTAATATCAGTAATATCTTCAAAGCCGTTTCACACCGTACTCGTCGGTGCTCTCGAAAGGTCACCACTCTATACTCGTATAGGTGCACCTGTGCGGTTGTTGCGCGGCTGTTCCGCCACTCGGTCCACGCCAACAATAGCCTCCTCTCTTTTATTTCGGCCGATGAAGAGATTAATAACGTTTCGCGGAGCATTCCCAGGAGAAAGTATTCGGCGGGAGAATCGATTCACCGTCCGAGGTCGCAAGGGGTTATTTAAATCGAAATACCACGAGGAAGTCGTTTCCACGACTTCTGGTGAAGAGATTTCGTGTTTCGTGGCAATCGGGGACGCGGCTTACGAATCTTCGCACGATTCGTCGTGCAACGTCCGCCGGCGAATCGTTTGCGAGCTTTGAAATTTTTTCTTCCCGACCTGCAGCGTTTCGTCGGCTGATTCGACGTTTTCTCTCTGTGAAAATAAGTTCAAGGTTCTGGGTCGCACGGGGAGAGGTGGATGCGAATTATGTGGACAGATTTCATAGAAATAGGTAATTTGAGAATCCATTGTTCTATGGTATGTTCATGGTTCTGTGATCGTGTAACGTGTCATTTGGTGTCAACATGCGTGGATTGGAAGGGAATGCTGTTACTCGGTTGTTAGAGTGAGTTACAGCTTTTATTTAGATTGTTATTTTTATTATTCCATCCGTTGTTCGGTCAGTTGTCCAGTTGCTTAATTATGCCAGGTCTTTTTTAACCTTCTTTTACATCGACAGTTGTTAAAATTGGTTTTAATAAATTATGTAAATAGAGTAGATCGAGGCGAATCGAATAAAAATAAGAAATCCGCCAGAAGAAAGATTTTTAAGTTCAAAAAAAATTGTTTATTATTGATGGTCTAATTGCTTTGTCCAGTTGCTTAATTATGTCAGGTTTTTTTAACCTTCTTTTACATAGAAAGCTGTTAAAATTGGTTTTAATAAATTATGTAAATAGAGTAGATCGAGGCGAATCGAATAAAAATAAGAGTTTAGCCAAAAGAAAGATTTTTAAGTTCAAAAAAATTGTTTATTATTGATGATCTAATTGAATGGGTATTAGTTATGATTTTATGATAAAAAGTTTGCTTTCTTAATTTTTATCACTATTTTTTAAGTGTTGAGAGAAAATTATCTGTTTCTGATATAAGTAAAATATTTCAGAAACTTAAGAGAAATGTAGTAATTTGAAAAAGCTGTCTTTATTATTTGTATATTAATATTATTTATTATATTATACAGTCGGTCTCAAAAGTGTCCAATCACTTTATGTATTTAATGAACTTTGTGTGCAATTGTAGATTTATAAATAAAAAAGTAAATCAGAATCTGATTTTGATACACAATTAAGAGTTTATTTTAGAATAATGTATAGAAGTTTTTAAATAAAGCAGACAAATTGTAGAACGTAGAACAAATTTATTCGCCTCTGCTGTTCGATATCTTTTATTGATATAACTTCATTTCACATAGGTAATAAAACTAACAAGGAATTAGAACTTCTGTCGAATTTTTTTGAATATTATCTCGATAACCTTATCGAGAAATCTATTATTAAATCATAGACGTTTATGATTGCACAGTAGGAAAATATGTCTAAATTGTTACAGATAAGAAGAATCCATTTTATATTTGTTATTGATTCTGAAGCAAACACAATAGTCCATTAGTAGGACGTTAGGTAGTAAAAGCAAAATGTAAACATTAAATAAAAGCAAAATTGTATTTCTTTGTAAAAATTAAGTAAAAGCAAAGTTCTATTCTTTTGTTTAAAAATTAAATAAAAGCAAAAATTTTTAGGCAAAAACAAAATTCTATTTTTTTGTTTAAAATTAAGTAACAGCCAAATTTTTTAAGCAAAAGCAAAATTCTATTCTTTTGTTTAAAAATTAAGTAAAAGCAAAAGTTTTTAGGCAAAAACAAAATTCTATTCTTTTGTTAAAAAGTTAAGTAAAAACAAAATTTTTTAGGCAAAAGCAAAATTCTATTCTTTTGTTCAAACGTTAAGTAAAAGCAAAATTATATTCATTTATAAAAATTAAATAAAAGCAAAATTTTGTACGCAAAAGCAAAATTGCATTATTTTGCAAAAATTAAGTAAAAGCAAAATTTTTTAGGCAAAAGCAAAATCCAATTCTTTTGTTTATAAATTAAGAATTTACCTCATATGTAAATTTCATTAAAATCGGCACGTTACACTTAACAGATAACTCTTAATAAAAAATATACTCTGCATACCAATTTGAAGTATATTTTTTCGCGATTTCTTATTATCAGCATAATATTAGCAAACCGTTTCTGGAAAATTGTTGTACAGTTACAAAACGCATAACACGGTAAACAAGATTACAACACTAAGCCGAAATGTAGGTAACATTTACGAGGAAGTTATCGACACATTTTATAAATAATTTTCACCGCACAAGATTCTCGTATCCTTAAACCATACTTGCGATACTGAATCGAGCAATAAATCGTTTCCTCGTTATAACGTTTCTCGCAAGAAGTACACGCGAGAAAGTTATCCTTTTACAATTGAAAACGATTATCGATGCGTAAAAAATAACATACCCCGTCTGAACGATCGAGTTTCGAATTTTAAAAATCATTCTCGTCGCTTTTACCGACTTCGATGAATATTAAAGCACGTTGCTGTATTGAAATAATGCTGTACCGCTACTGTGTACGCTGAATCTATAAATATTCTTTATCCGCGCCTGTATTCCGCTTTACATTGCAAATTGTCGTGTGCACAAAGAGCGAGGGAAAATAGTGGAAAATTACCAGATGTGACAGGTACCGCTTTATCCTGATGTTATTGCGATAGAGGAAAGAATTAAAAATGAAATGAAATAGTTGGGGGAAAAGTAGCAAATTATTGCAAAGTATAAGAGAATGTAATAATTATATATCGACATATTTTGAACAGAGGTATGAGATATTTTAATAAATAATATAGATCGAATAATAAACCCGTTAACGTAATTTGAATATTTAATTATTGCCTAGCAGAAACTGTTTTTAAAATTCCTAAAATTATTTGGTATTTCTATTAGGAATTGTCCTATTTAGCGTTTGCTTTTTACTGATTTCGTTGTTTTTAATGTAGTCCAGGTTATAATGGTGATTATTAGACCGCGGATTTTTACGCAGATTCATATTTTTATGGATATAGTTTGAAAAGTAGAAGCTAGAGAGGGAATTGTTTTGTTTACTGAATATTGTAATGAATATTAGATTTTAGGTTTATTTGTTATATTTTAGAAAATAATTTTGACAAAATAGAGGCTGTGTAGGTAATTATTTTTGTTATTAAATATTGCAATCAGTATTATATTTTGGCTTTATTTATACATTTTTATATATTTATTATATTTTAGGAATATAATTTAAAAAATGGACGCTATTAATATTAATATGTTTTCTATATATTTTATATATTTTAGGAATATAATTTAAAAAATAGAAATTATATAGGCAATTATTTTTATTATTAAATATTGCAATCACTATTATATTTTGGGTTTATTTACATATTTTTATATATTTATTATACTTCAGAAATATAATTTTAAAAAATAGACGCCATATAAATAATTATTTTGATCATTAAATATTATAATTATTATTATATCTTGAGTTTAACATCATTTAAAATATAGACAATAGGCTATATAGACAATTATATTACCCACTAAATATTATAATATACTAGTCTACAAATTTTTACATATTTAAGCATAGGAAATTCAAAGATGCAAAATTTCAAAGATGTATACAATACGAAAAAAAAAAATATGCAAAATACCCAAATCATAGCAATTTTTACCTTATGATAGCTAAAATAGTTTTCCACCAAAGTTCTCCATTCCCCAACAACATTCCCAAAACTACAAATTTCCACACCTCACTCCAGCGATCAATATTACATTTTACCTTCATTAAAAACACACATACAACTAAAAAAAAAAAATAAATAAAAGCCACACAACCACCTGTTTCATTCACCAAACACCTAAAATAACTTTCCACCAAAGTTCTACATTCCCCAACAACATTCCCAAACCTACAAATTTCCACACCTCGCTCCAACGATCAATATTACATTTCACCTTCATTAAAAACACACACATACAACTAAAAAAAAAAAAAAGCAACACAACCACCCGCTTCATTCACCAAACCCCACACCCATCATCCTCCTCCTCCATCCGCGGATCTCATATCCATTCTCGTGTCCTCAAATCTTCCGTAAACGCGGGAAAAATCAACAATCCTTCGATCATCGTCAAAACTCGGTACCCCGTGTAAACACGATACCGCAAAACAGAAACATCGACGTGTTGAAATAACGATTCCCATGCTCGAAGATGCTCGCTCGAAATAAAAGTAGCCGAAGTGGGACAGCTTTTGCACGTGTATCGAGGCGATATACCCGGCAGAAACAGATACGCGTTTACGGAATGGGAAGAAGGGAAAGGAAAAAGAGGTGGCCACGCTGAGTGAGAGTACCCGAGGAAGGCAGCACCCGAGGAAAGATGCTCGCCATCGTCGGAAGGGAATTACACCAGGTGGAAAAAAAAGAAAGAAAAAAAAAAGAAAAAGGAAAAAGGAGAGAAAAAGGAGGAGAGACGTTCCAACAAAGAGAGGGAAAAGGGAAAGAAGGAGCTCCCGAGAACAGGTAGGGAAGAAGGTATGGGGGAAAGAAGTCTTGGAGAGGGAGTTAGGTTACCAGTGGATGGGCATTCGACGTTTGGGCCGCACACGTTCCACGGCTACCTAGCGATTCACAGAAGACCGGCTACCTTCGGTGGAACCGGTTGTGGTCGATAACCCGACTTCGCGTGTAACACTCGTATCCGAATCGTATTCTAGATGGACCAGGCCGAAATCTCGTTCAGAGTTCAAATCTTCATTCACAGTTCTTGACCGGTGGAGAGAGAGACAGAAGTTTCAACGTTTGAAAGTGACGAACGATTACAAGTGGAAAGTGAGGACGCGTTTTGAAGAGAGAAAACGTGGTAACGAAAATTAAAAAAAAAAAGAAAGAAAGAGGTTGGAACAGACTGCCGGGATTCTGGATCCAGAAAGATGAGCGGACCTAGCGTGGACGTCGTCTGGGACCCACAGACGCAGATGAATTCCTTGGATTGTTGGGATTACTCGATCGAGCTGTCGTGTCTTCAAGGTCCGGAAGGTATATCCCAATGGAAAATTGTACGAGGGTCGTTGGTTCGATGTGTCGAACGGGGAAACGCGGTTTGTGCAAAATGATCCTCTGAAACAGTGATCTTGAAAATAGTGGAATTGAAAATGTGGCAACAGGTGTATTTTCGAAGCGGTTTTAGAGATCGGATAGCTAAATTTTGTTGTTTCTTCTTTTTATGGAGGATGGAATTTGGGGAGTTGATACGAGGAGGAACGTAAATTGTTGGTATAAATTATTGCGTGAGAAATGTGCGTTAAATATGAAATAACAGTTTGAATATATGGTAGGTTTCTTGATTTGTTTAATAACAGTTACCGTGGAGTACTTTGAAATAAATTGAATATTGGAATTGACAGTAAACCTACTGACGATTAAAGTAGAGCTATTTGTAGACGAAAAAATGATAGATATTGTAAAAAATATATAAAATAAGAAAATGGGAAAGAATTCGCTAAATCGAATTGTTGTAAGTTTATAAAATTTTTATGAGAAATTAGAAGCCGGTCGTTTTGACCGCTTTGATAGTTTTAGTGTTAAAATTTATGAAATTTATTCGAAACGATTCGGTGTCGATGTTTCTTTGACAGAAATTAAGATTCGTGAATTTTAAATAAATCGGTGATACGAAGTTCCTTGGAAGTAATTGTTGCACGTGAGCTTGTGTGAATAATATGTGACCAATGTTAATTCCCTTCTGGCGCGCAAAAGATGGTCATTTGTTTTGTTTGAAATTAATATTGATATTAATGAATAAAACAAATGAGACTTAATACGAATACGTATTATAAATTATTTTTTGGAAGACTAATAATTGGGCATGAAATTAGAAAACTGGAATTTTTAAATGTTATGAATTATGTGATAAATGTGGTAAAATTAATTATAATATTTCCTGATGAATACATAAATGTTTCGAGTAAAGGACGTTATTAAGTGTGTACATTTTATTTCAGAGTAATTGCAATTCGTGATACATTAAAAATTACTTATATTTATAAACTATATAATTTATTTTCGCGCTAAAACTACCAGATACCAAATTGCTAAAATATATTTGGTATTTTCTTTTGTATCAAGGTAACGACTAAAATTGTATAAGAAATATTAGGTTGGCCAAAAAATTCATGTAAATCGTTCGTTATTTTTCATTTTTTTATAATTTGGATTTATGTTTAATTGTGATTTTAATGCAGAAATTATTTTTCTATCTTTACAATTTTAATTTATATTTAATTCTGATTTTAATATAGAAATTATTTTTCCATCTTTACAATTTAGATTTATATTTGATTGTGATTTTAATATAGAAATTATTTTTCCATCTTTACAATTTTGATTTATATTTAATTCTGATTTTAATATAGAAATTATTTTTCCATCTTTACAATTTAAATTTAGATTTAATTGTGACTTTAATATAGAAATAATTTTTCCATCTTTACAATTTAGATTTATATTTAATTCTGATTTTAATATAGAAATTATTTTTCCATCTTTACAATTTAGATTTATATTCGAGTAGAATTTTATCATAAAAATTACTAAATTAAATAATGCGATTTAATAGAAACCATATATTATTGCATTATTGCAGTATTATTGCATATGGTTATCGAATTTTGTTAATTTATTGAAAAAACGATTTTTTACTATAAAAGAAAATATTTTTATTCAATAATGTATCGTTCATTTTAACTGCTAAGTCACATTTTGTTTTCAAAACTTGAACTGAATTTAATTGCCTTTCAATACCGCGGGAAAACGATTATCGTTAAAAACGCGCGAACTTATCAGCCAACCTAGTAAGTTTCCAAAATTATATAGTCAGCGATTACAACTTATCATTAAAACTACTAAAACAGTCAAATGACCGATTCGTAATTTCTAATAAAAATTCTATCAATTTTTAACGGCACATTTTTAACGGTATTTTCCTTGATTTTATGCAAAACATATCTATTACTATCTATTACTACGATTCCTTCGTATCTCAAAATGCAATCCATTTTATTTTTATTATTTAAAAGTTCCAGAAAAAAATAAAAAAAGCATTTGTACACCATTATTATTTCCATTCATAAAATCTTCACTTTCACAGTTTGCGTAAAAACAATCTTCCACCAAATAAAAACAAACATTCTACTAACTCAGAAAAGCATCACAGCCCTCAAGGATAACTTCGTATCTACATACCAACAAAATATAAAAAAAAATTCGTATCTCGAAAAGCGTACTTCAATCGTCAGTAGAATTTCAGTCTGGAACAAAAAAATAGAGTTACGAAACGCGTTTCTACTGAATAATTCAATTCGGAAAAATAAAATCATAAAACGCTACAGAAAATACCATTCATATTCTATTATCGGAAATACGGAATTAACAAATCCGTTTAAAACCAGTTCGAAGCGCGATACAAATTTCCGCAAAGCATAAGAACACGTGAAAAAAAAAGGTTCGAGAATCGTAGAAAATTACGTGGAAAAACATAATGAAAAATACAATAAACCCCAAAATTAAAAAAAAAACTCCCACAAGAAAGAAAATCTGTTATAAATAACAATAAAAAAAAATGCACAATGTAAAAGAAGAATTAACAATATAAACACATTTCCAAAAATACAATTTTTCTGTACATTCTGCAGCAGAACAGAACTTCTGCGGCAACCCAAATAATACAATGCAACGGATAATATTAGGTTGGGGAAAAAGAAGTCCATTATTTTTACGTGAAATGATTTAAAACTGTTTTATGGTCGATCTTTAGCTCCTGGGCGATGCTACGACTACTAACCTGACGGTCAACTTCGATTATCTCTGTGATTTTATCCACATTTTTGACAAAGGGCCTGCCTGTGCGAGGCGCACCTTTAACATGAAAAATACCTGAACGGAATCGACGAAACCAAAATTGCACGTAATTAGCTGTTACAGTATCGGGACCATAAACACCATTCACAGTTTCAGCCGTCTGGCTCGCATTTTCGCCTTTATCAAAGAAAAATTGTAAAACGTACCGAATTTTCACCTCGTCGACTTCCATTTTTAACACCTTGTAACTCACAACCGAATGGACCAAACGAAAAACAGCAAAAGAATTTGTTTAGCGCGAAATGACACCTTGAGAACGAGTATAAATCTGAAATTGTTTGATCGATACTTCCATCTACCGAAAAAATAATGGATTTCTTTTTCCCCGACCTAATATAATCAGATCGATCGCAACGTTTCTTTAACACCAGAACTACCAAAGTGGTCGAAACGACCCATTCGTAATTTTTTACAGAAATTTTATAAATTTACTATGGCATCTCGCATTCGTAATTTATTATAAAAATTTTATATATTTACTATACCATCTCGCATTCGTAATTTTTTACAGAAATTTTATAAATTCACTATGGCATCTCGCATTCCTAATTTTTTACAGAAATTTTATAAATTTACTATGGCATCTCGCATTCGTAATTTATTACAGAAATTTTATAAATTCACTATGGCATTTCGCATTCCTAATTTTTTACAGAAATTTTATAAATTTACTATGGCATCTCGCATTCCTAATTTTTTACACAAATTTTACAAATTTACTATGGCATCTCGCATTCGTAATTTTTTACAGAAATTTTATAAATTTACTATGGCATCTCGCATTCCTAATTTTTTACAGAAATTTTATAAATTCACTATAGCATTTCGCATTCCTAATTTTTTGCAGAAATTTTATAAATTTACTATTGCATCTCGCATTCGTAATTTATTATAAAAATTTTATAAATTTACTATGGCATCTCGCATTCCTAATTTTTTACACAAATTTTACAAATTTACTATAGCATCTCGGAACAAATTTTCCGCGTTGCATAGAAGCCCGCAATTAAGCCGTGAGATTTCGCATCGCGCAGTGTTGAAGCGTGTGCGAATTAGGAAAAGGGAAATAGAATGGTCGTCGCAAGTTGAAGCGAGTCGGGAAGCATTAATGACAGCGGGGGATGGCTGCAGGAGAAAACGGTAGTTGGGTCATTTGCTCACCACGAAGGTCCTTGGCCCTAGCCAGACCACAGTTGTTCGCTCGCCTCTAGTCTCGCTGGAGGTCGTCGGTTCGAAAACGAGGGAACGCTACGAACCAGAGCGTTTCACCAAGTTCAATTGCACGGAACATCCAGTATTATCTTACCGATTCGCGATCGTTTCAAATCACTCGGGACCCTGGCACGCTCGATCTTTTGTCACGCGATCGTTTCATCATTGCTAACGAGAAAGAGGATCGGACGTTAATCGGGGATCGGATCTCGGTCGATACTGTTGCAATTAAGGTACACGCGAATTAACGAAATGTTTGCACGCGTACCATCGGGTACTTCGTTACGGTTGGTCGAATCCGATCCGTTCGCGAATCCTGAAATTTTTCGAGGTCTCTTTGTAAACTGGAAAGCGATCGGTATATTTCACGCGAAGAAATTAACAGTAGAACTAACGACGATTAAAGCGTACTTGTTTCTGTCGAAAAAATTATAATGAAAGGTGTATAGAAAAATACGCAATGGGAGGGAAACAGAGCTTTGTCTACATTTTTAAAAGAAAATCACGGAAAATTTGCTGCGAGATGCCATAGTGGATTTATAAAATTTCTGTAAAAAATTAGGAATGCGTCGTTTTGTCCACTTTGATAGTTCCAGTGTTAACAGTAGGTTTACGGACATCGATCGGCTCATTTTGATGGGTACATTGAAATAGAAATTTTTTATAATATCGTTAGTTCGGTTTACTTCAAATTAATAGATTTCTATTAGCAAAGATTTATTTAGTGCACTTTTCGTATGTGAATTCTATTTTGTGTTTACACTTTCCGAATGCGTGATTGTTGAACTTAAGCACGAAATCTGAACTGAGTCGGATTGACGGGTTTAGTAAATCTAGTGTTAAAGAAATTTTGCGATCGATCTGATTATATTATCCGTGGCATTGTATTTGGGTTGCTGCAGAAGTTTTTTTTTTTTTTTTTTTTTAATTTAAATTTAAAGTTGCATCAACCCGAATGGGTTATTAGCAACCACGTAATTTGACCGTCAGGAAAACGTTGATTTAATACGAAACCAATGAAGTAAATTCCACTTGCAGAAGTTCTGTTCGCTGCAGAGTGTACTGAAAAATTGTATTTTTGGAAATGTATTTATATTGTTAATTCTTCTTTTACATTGTGCATTTTATTTTTTTATTGTTATTTATAACAGTTTTTGATTCTTGTGGAAGTTTTTTTTTTAATTTTGGGGTTTATTGTTTTGACTCGTGTATTTGTATTTTTTACGTCTTGAGTGTTTTTTGTTAGTGTATTATTTTATTGGTGTAGAATTGTTTTGATGTTAAACAGGTTGTTTGCAGCGATGGTTAAGAGACTTGGTTTTTATGCATTTGTTGAAAATTAGGAGATAGGGAAGTACAAAGAGTATGATGGTTAAAATATATAAATAAAGTCGAAGTATAATAGTGATTGTAATATTTAGCGAACGGAATAATTGAATCTGTATAGTATCTATTTTTTTAAATTACGTTTCTAAAATATATTAACCTTTTGCACTCGGCTGGCGCCGCTATGGCGACGTGCACAATTTTCTTGAGAGATTATGTTTTTAATTAAATTCTATATTTTCATCAATTCAGACACTTGTTTTATTTTAAAATGAAAGTAAATTAACGAAGTAAATAAGAAATCGTAAAAGTTTATAATCTTCTTTTTTCTTTTCAAAAGAACACTTTAAGTTTTCACGATAGTTCTTTGAAACTTAAAAAAGTTTACGAGTGCAAAGGGTTAAATATGAACATATAAATAAACACAAAATATAATACTGATTATAATATTTAACGAACAAATAATCGCATCTGTATAGCATCTATTTTTCAAATTATATTTCAAAAATATATTAAATATTTAGAAATACATAAATAAACACAAAATATAATAGTGATTATAGTATCTAACAATCAAAATAATTGCCTACATAGCTTCTATTTTCTAAATTACATTTCTAAAATCTAATAAATACATAGAAATATATAAATAAACCCCAAATATAATATTCATAATAATATAAATTTTCACTAAAATCCGCAGTCTAATTATCAGTTTCCAATTTTTAGATCAAGCTGAGGAAGGTCTTTTAGTCTTACGCCACTAATCTTATAAATATTTATAAAAATCTCTCTGAATTCCTGATCAACAATATAAGCTGATTAAAATATTTTTCTTCAACTTTTCAAGGTGTCTTATAAACTAAACTAATTATTGCATCTCTCGCTCTAAAGAAATTACACATTGCTAAACGATCGACGAAATTTCTTATTTTCCACCTTAGTGTTCACAATATAAAGTTTTTCACTTTTATACATAGTTCTATAGAATTTTGTTCCACGGTACATTTAGAGAAATACAGTGAGCTTCGTTTTAAAATTATTTATCAATTATTCCAATATTATATAATATTATATTAAAAATATTACAATATTATATTATAATATTATATTCCAAATATTACAATATTATATTATAATATTATATTCCAAATATTACAATATTATATTATAACATTATATTCCAAATATTTAATATTTAATATCTTAATAATCAAACATATCTCGTATAATGAGGAATGTATTAAAAAACAGAACTTACGCAGCAACCTAATACATACTCTTGCCTCGGGAGAAAACCAAGAAATTAAGCGTTCCAGACGTGAATGCTGTTCATTCAAGAAATACTTCTTGTTTTTATCGTACCACCGTACAATCAAATCTTGAAATCGTTAGATGAATGAGTTGAAACATTACCATCTCGCATAATTACTCGCGATTAAGATTGGCGCGAATCTTCTTCAGTGTTACAAGAATTAATATCTTTTTTTCCTTCGATCATTTGTTGAATTTTAATGTTTTTATATGAATTATAATGCCGGAAGATGACACTGGTAGATTAGAAGAAAGTCTTTTTAATGGCAGCTGGCAATTTCGAAGAAAATGTGGATAATGTTGTTTAATGGTTTTCGGAGAAATTTTTCAGATATTTCTTATTTAACCAGTCATCATGTTCCAACGTGTCTTAAATTATACTTGCGTCAATTTAAACAACAACTAATAAAACTTAAAACCTTATTAACACCAGAACTACCGCCAATTAAAGTAGATTTATTTCTATCAAAGAAATCAAAATGATAGGTATTTGAAAAAATAGTTGTAACAAGGGTAATAATTCTTTGTATATATTTTTTACAAAAAATCATTAAAAATCTCCCAAAATAAATCATCGTAAATTTATAAAATTTCTATAAATGTTACGAACCAGTCATTTTGATTCGGTAATTCTTGCGTTAAGAATTTTTCATCTTATTCAACAAAACGTACACTTTATATATTGAAAATAAAATTACACAAATATTTATTGCGCTTTTAACCCTTTACGGTCCGAGCCATTTTCGACGCTTTAACTTAACTAATTTCATATTCAGTAATATACTTTTAGAAACTGTCAATAATTTGGCTGAATTTTCACATTTTCATTGCCAGTAAGATATCTAGATAGAAAATTTTCCATCAAACAACATTTTAATATAAAAGAATATGTTTCGTATCCCAAAACTAAAAACAATGGAACAAAGTAAAATGTCGAGTCTGGCTCGACATAAGACCGCTAAGGTTTTCGTGGTTTTCGCTACAAACTTATTATTTTTCTTTTTATTTGTAGAAAAATTCAAAACTGGTTTCTAAAACGTTCAAGTTTAGTACAAATATTTTTTAAGTATTAAAAAATAGTATACCAAAAAAACTGTTACAGAATCATATTTCTTAACGTGCTCAACCCTGGGTGACCCACCGGTGGCCCACGGTTAAGTTGCTCCATTTTCTCTCCAAACTCTCTCTCAGAATTAAAAAATTGAAATAAATTCAGCAAGAAAAAAAAAATGCTGTCGGAAAAAGAAATATTGGGTTGTTCGGAAAGTAATTTCGTTTTTTCCCGATAGAAGATTTAATTGTATTTTTTTGCACCCAACTTCACAATTAAGCCGCATAATCATTATATGTTTCGAGAGCTGATATAGCAAGGTTTGCGTGTGCAAAAGTCCATTTGATTCTAGGCAGTAGTTTTTGGTTGGTGCCCTTTTAAATATGAAGAGCAATAAGCAGCATTTCCGTCATATTTTACTTTTTTACTATAGAAAAGGTAAAAATGATGTTCAAGCCAGAAAGAAATTAACCGATGTGTATGGAGAAGATGCGTTGACGGTACGCCAGTGCCAGAACTGGTTTGCAAAATTTCGATCCGCAAATTTTGATGTCGAAGATGCACCGCGTTTTGGAAGGCCGGTTGAAGCTGATAAAGACAAGATAAAGGCATTAGTTGATGCAAACCGGCGAATAACAGCACGAAAGATGGCGAAAGGCGCTGGACCGGAATGGCCAATATATAATTTAATCAAATATTTGTTCATTATACAAAAATTGTCTTTCATTTTCACAAAAAAAAAAACGAAATTACTCTCCGAACAACCCAACACTTTCTTGACGAGTATACTCGCCACGAAAAAAGTGCAGAATTTTGCGTTACCACCGGTATATTCGTTGCGAGGAAAAAGTAGTGACAATTTGCGGTTTAAATTTGAATTTTAGCGAGAACTAAAATATATTGGACACTTTTAATCCCAGCGTGCCCCAAAAGAGTTAAACCTGACCGATCAGTAGGAATATGGAAATAGGGGTTGAACGTGTTAAATATCGTTAATTGTAATTTCATCGTGAAACCAACATAAATGTTTAAAATAAGAAAAATCTCTAATTGACTGGGAATTTATTTCAGACATACAACTGGCAGCAGAACTCGGTAAAACACTCCTGGAACGGAATAAGGAATTGGAGAACATCATCAAATCGCATCAATCGACCATCGACGAACAAGCACAAGAAATAGAGGTAATTTGAAAATAGTTACAGCCTTTGGTAACATTCGTATTAATCGTAAGGATTATTTGTTCACGTTGCGATATTGAATATTTTCTTTTTCAGTACATGAAAAAACAAACCGCTGCCCTGAGGGAAGTGAACGATTCACGATTGAAAATATACGAGCAACTTGAAGTCAGTATCCAGGATTTGGAACGTGCAAATCACCGTCTTGTAATTGAAAACACTAGTGACAAGAAGCTTATCAAGAGGTACGAGAAATTAACTCTGCTACGTTTCTTGTTATTTTTTACCCAATCGAGTTGAAACTTTCGTTAAACAATTTTCTTAATTTTGAAAAATAGGCTAAGTTCGGGATAGTTGGACCACTGTTTGGGAAGAAGCCGTTGCATTGTTGGTTTTTTTTACGTTTTTGTTGTTTTAGGTGTATTAAATTTAATTAAGAAAAAATTATTGTTTAACCCTTTCGCTACGAAGAGCGTATATATACGCCTTTAAAAATTGTATTTAATTTTTATTACATTATATTCAATATATTTATATGTATTTCAATATATTATATTTAATATATTCTATTTAATATATTATATTTTAAAACATATATTTATAAACATATATTATATTCATTATATTCAATATATTTAAATTTTATTATGTATATTTTTATTATATCAACAAAAACTGTATCGATTAGTATACCAAGAGCTCTTTCAATTCCGAGAGCACCGTAGCGAAGGGATTAAAAAAATTTATTTTATTTTACTTAGGCAAATTAAAGCAGCGCGTAAGTAATTTAACCCTTTGCACTCTTAAACTTTTTTAAGTTTCAAACCATTGTGAAAACTTAAAGTATTTTTTCGAAAAGAAAAAAAAGAAGATTATAAATGTTTACGATTTCTTATTTATTTGGTTAATTTACTTTCATTTTAAAATAAAACAAGTGTTCGAATCGATGAAAATATAGAATCTAAATAAAAACCGTAGCGGCGCCAGCCGAGTGCAAAGGGTTAAAATATACAGGGTATCCTAAAAGGTTTCTAAGCCTCTTTAAAGCAGAGATGAGCAACCTTTTTTTACAACGGGCCACCTACAAATTTAAAAACACATAAAGTTAGCATGTAAGAAACTTATGATAATACAAACACTGAATGATAAACTCAAAGAATCTCTTCATTAACAAAATAAACCTAGTGTAAAAGATTACAAAAATAAAACACTCATTAATAGAAATACTATTAAAAAAAACGGCGAGAAATATATGTGGAAAAAGGTTATCCATGATGTCGGCGTCATTTCCAAAAATTAAGTTAACGCGCCTAGTGTACAATGTGGCTGCGGGACACTGTAAGAATTTTTAAAAGTCAAAATGTAAAATCTTTGAAGTGGCCGCACGAGAAAGTGTAACCGAGCCGCGGGTTGCTCATCCCTGCTTTAACTCTTTGCGGCACAGGATTTCAGATAATAAAATAGACCCATGTTGCATAGAAATTTGATTGCGTTTTAAATGAAACAAAATTGGTATATTTTTACTAATAAAGGAATCATATAATGCAAAGACATAAAAAAATAATAATAATTTAATTTAGTTGTTGTTATAGGGGCCATATGGTACTTATTAAAGCACATCCTTTCCCCTAAATCGAGGTGGGACTAAAAATGTCCCACCATGCATTACGATGCATCAAAAAGGTGGGACACTTTTAATCCCAGAGTGCCCCAAAGAGTTAAACGAGGCTGAGAAAAAGTCCCTCGGCACGTGGCAATTTTCGCATAAGGCACTAAAAGGGTTAACCCTTGGCGCTCCTCTGGCTCTGCTACGGAGACATTCTGTTTTCAACACGATTACGCTCAATTTTCAAAGATATTAAAAACTATGATGATTTAAAAAATTAAAAATTTATGTTTCGTTTAGCAGAGGAAAGAGGATATTTGTAAAATGAATAGAAACAAGTACTTTCACAAGCAGTAGTAATTTTTTCCGTTCGAAATAAAACTTTTCTTCAGTGATAAAGGATCGTAAGGAGTGCAAAGGGTTAAATGATGATTCCTGAAGTGATTCTAAGCAACTTTTTCCTTTGCGAAAATGTCAAATTCGGCTTTGTTATTAACGAGTTATTAACGAAAAATATTGTATACGCCATAGATCGATTCGTCTTCGTCGTAGAGTAATAAAAACATGCGTCGAAAAAACACTGTATCAGCGTATTCCTCGTATGAATAACTTGCGACCGTTTCAGATGTAACGCACTTGATACGCACTTGTTAATAAGCAATAAATATGGCTGCTTTGCATAGCTATCATCGAGTAGGTCAACGTTTCTCTCTTATCGATGCGAAACATAAATATCAGAGAAATGTACAGTTTCGACAAATTATCAGTATTTCCATTTATATTTTATTATGTTAAAACGAAGACATAATTTGAAAGATTTAATATATTATTATATTAAAACGAGGATATCATTTGAAAGATTTAATATATTATTATGTTAAAACGAAGACATAATTTGAAAGATTTAATATATTATTATATTAAAACGAAGACATAACTTAAAAGATTTACTATATTATTATATTAAAACGAAGACAAATCGACCTATGGTGTATATAATATGTTTTGTTCAGAATAATTTCTCGAACGTGTTGGCATAGTTTGTTGGTTTCGATTTGGGACATCCTGTATACTTCGCGACATGTTAAAATATTTGTTTCTTTTTTTTAATAAAGAGATACCAAGATTGCAAATGGACGGTCTCAACCGCATGTTGGAGTTGGAGCGTCCACCCATTGCAAATATAAAAAAATGCAGCTAATACAAAATATAATACAAGAGAAAATTAGTCGATACGTTGCTTTTTCTTCAATTTTCCACGTAAATCACAAATGTTCCCGTGCTTAGAGCATCCATCATGAAGCAACGTCCACACCTTGTACGTTTAACTCAATCCTCGTTTGCGGAGGTTTTGAAATAGTTTTTTTAGTTTTACTTTGTGGTATGAACAAAATTTTAAATGTAATTTATAATATATATATGGTTTTGCGACAATTGTCAGTAGGAGAATAGTAATAAACTTATTTATTTGTTTTATTTTGAAATATTAATAATGGCTCTCATAGTCGGTCTCTCATAGTTACCCTATTATAAGAAATCTGTTGTTAATATACGAGTTTCCTTATTTGAATT
>SMSQ01019558.1:0-18469 GCA_019453375.1 Ctenoplectra terminalis | reverse complement strand
GTCCATAAGTATTTGACCACCTTCAGTTTATCTAAAATATACAAAATATGTGTAAAATAAAACATTTCTACGTAACTTTTACATTATTTCTCTGTTACAGTCGTATAAGGATAACGCTTTTATGTCAATCGTATAAATTTATATTCATTCTACTTAGAGGTATTTACATTATAACCTTGATATAAACTTTTCGACCAAACGATTCCACCAAATGATCCAATACTTATGAACGGTAGTGTATATGCCATCGGTAAATGATATAATTTACAAACAATTTATAATACATCATAAACATAATGGAGTCAACATTTATATTTTCTACAAAAATATATTACGATCTTACCAAATCGTCAGCCATAAATACGATGATGTGAGGCGGTGTTTCATACAGGCCAACTGTTTGACCGATGAACAATATCAGGAGCACCAAGGACGTACTTATCCAAATCGTGGAAAACCGACGCATTCTTTGGAAAAGTAACCGAGAAAACTCAATGAAACTGAAATCTAATAAGAGTCCAAAATATGAAACCCAAGGGAGACACTCTTTTTAACACTTTTGAACACAATTCACCAGAAAAAATCATCAGAACATTATGCACGATGTTTACAGGAGAGCTTCTG
Organism: Ctenoplectra terminalis; assembly: GCA_019453375.1. Lineage (NCBI taxonomy): Eukaryota > Metazoa > Arthropoda > Insecta > Hymenoptera > Apidae > Ctenoplectra > Ctenoplectra terminalis. The sequence continues at coordinate 17,845 of SMSQ01019558.1, read as the reverse complement.
CGGGGCACAGAAGAATGAGGAACAGAAATAAACACGTTTATATAGTCCACCCACGAAGAAACAATTCATGAATGAACCACACGAAAGGGAAGGGAAAATACACTAATAATTACGGCAATAAAGGAGGTACGTGTTTCAACTGGGTTGCTTCTCGTCTTACGTGTTATCTTCCGTACTTATGTAATTGCCTATCTACGTATGAGACATTCTGTGCTGAATAATTTTTAGGTGAAGTTTACATTTACTTTACAAAATTTATAACCATTTGTTACTCATTTGTTTCTTGTCGAAGAAATAATTCAATTGAGTGTTGCTATGAGAATGCTTATGAATCTTACACATTCGCGATCGGCAAATTTTTTCCATTTCTGATACCGAGTACCGGCGAAAATAATGAAATTCTGAAGCTGGTTGTCGCAAACTTGTATCGTTAAAGCAAGGATAAAAATGATAAAATTTGTTTTTAAATGTTAATGTTGCAATTATGTGTTGTTAAATTGCAGGACGTGAATTCACGTCAGTAGCAATCAGGAATAGAATTTAAAATGACGCGAATTCACGTCAGAGGCAACCAGGAATAGAACTTGAAAAGACGTGAATTCACATCAGCGGTCGCGAATGTGTTAAAATAGGTTCAAACGATTGACTAAACTGAGAGTCTGTAAAAACAGGCTTTCTTGTTGACAATAGAAACCGAGGAGGTATATTTTTGTTGTTAAAACACGCAGTAGTATTAAAATATCATGGTGCCTTTATCTTGAAAATGTAGAAAAGGTGCAAATTTAACGTAAAATGTTGTTCTCGTTCTTGACACTATTTTTCTAATAATATTCTTACATATCTATGATAATTTTCGAGATAGCATTTTTCTGTTGAAACTTCAAGGGATCATTTCACCCTCTAAACTTGCGATTGGGCAGCTATAAAAAAATACGTCTCCTTTATTTTCACCTGCTTAATGTATCCACCAAGTTTCATCAAAATCGGAGACGGACAGTTCGATATGTTTTTTTGTCAGTAATGAACCGAAATCAGAATGACAGTAAATGTAAGACAAACATCGTATGATAACCAATCACAGTGTCGAGTTTCCCCCATCCCGAACAACCAGAAGTGACTCAAGTGAAAATGTTGACGTCGTCAAGTTATTACTCACTTGTAATATTGAAATATGATTACTCGCAGTAATCACTTCCGTCACATTTTTGCGTTACATTTTCGCATTACACTTTTCCGTCGCAAAAATGAGCCTCGAAGCCACCGGTAAAACATATTCTATGTTAAAACTATTCGTATGTAATAAAAGTACAAACTGAAATAGTACTTATTGCTGTAATTCATAATAACTGATTCAGTAAAAAATATCAAAAATGATAAGTTTATAATTGACTATAATTGGAATTTTTATTTTGATAATTCTTTGGAATCACACGATGTACAATTTGACAATGTGTTCGACCCTGTAGCCGAAGGAGTTTTCAGGTTTGTACGGTGGACGAGTACAAACCGTATGAATAATAGAAAAAATGCCGTTTATCGTTTTCTACTGCACAAATTTGTTTCAAAAAAATAAATAAAGTCTGTTTCTGAATTGTATAGGTGAAAAGAATATACATATAATGCATCATGGTGCATCGTAAAGGCAAATATTTATAGCAAAATATATACCAATGATGTAGATCTGACAAGGTGGGCCCTTGAAGCAGAAGAAAAAATTGAATTCGCGTAGTTTAGCGCAGGAAGATGATCCATGTGGAATTCTAAGAAGGAACATTGCATTTCATTGAGCAAGGTAACAAAGTTTTACGATTTTCCTAAACTATTAGTCACATTGAAAACGGAAGTCAAATGGTTGAAGAATTCATAGAAACGGTAAAACCATTATTACCGTTGGCAAAGAATTGGTTTACAATACAGATAAAAGCTGTTTTAATTTAGAGATGCAATCTGGATGGACATTGTCCATCTGTTCGTACTGTTGGAACGAAAATGGTCAATGCCACTGTTCAGTTCTTATCCTCTATAACTCACAAAACCTATTATGTCCCTGAGTGGACAACTCCTTTCAATCCTTTACGTTGTATTAAAGGAACCTATAGGATCACTTACGCCACGTGTGAAGAAAATACAGTTTAGACTCGCTAACGTTTACGGTATATTCTCAAAGTCAGGGAAACTTATTGCTCGTTATTCCAGGAACTGGATTCAAGAAAAATTTTTACGAAACACAAGTAAAAATCTTAAGTACATCGAAACAGAATAGTTTAATCCTAGAACTCCTAGGGGTAGGGGCTCTTCGAACCCAAGGTCGAATAACGTTAAATTAAAACTATTTTTCTTCTGCAAAAAATTCTAAAACGATTATTTATTGTCCGTTACATGTTTAAATTTGATATTAAAAAATCCTTGTTATTATATGTGAAAAATATTATACATGTAGGATTGAATGTAGGATGGGTCACCGAAATGACTCGGAATACGTACTTTGCCGAAAAATAAGGTTTAATAGAACAGATGTAATATAAAAACAAATGACACAAAATGACGTGGTCTCGCTTTTTTATCTTCACGCTTAGCGATCGCATCCCAGACTGACTTTCGCCCTTTTCTTCGCAATTTCCTCGATCGTCCGTCGTCATCGCTTTCTTCCTCACACCCCCCGCCCCTGTCTACACACTCACGCACGCTTTCTTTGTTCCTTCATACATAAGAAAAATAAAACAGATTAAGTGTCGTGATATCACAGCGATATCACGCATAGCGGATCCTTATGCTCTTCTTATTGTTAGCTTCAAAGAATAACAAATAACTACAAAACGAAGAATAAAACTAACTAATTGGAAGAAAACGATACAGCATTCTCATTTAGAATTAAATAGAACAATTCAAAGCGAAAATCCATTCTAATAAATATGTGTTAGTTATAGATAGACAGGTGATAAAATATGCGCAACAATAAATTGTCTGTTAAGAAAAAATTACATGTATAGTATCGTAGTGTTTAAGAAGTGTAGTTTTAAGCAACGGTAGTTTTAAGAGACAAAGACACAAGCCAGACCCAACGGAAAAAACCTGGCGTCGAAGGTCCCACGAAAGGGAGTGTTCATACAGGGTGTCCTTAAAGGACTGTAAGTCCCTTTAAGGGGTGATTCCTGAGATGGTTCTAAGCAACTTTTTCCTTTACGAAAGTGTCAAATTCGTAAATACTGATAACTTTGTTAACGAGTTATTAATCCTTCGACTACGGCAGATTTTGAGACGCACCGGTCGTAGCACACGGATAAGAATTCATTTACAATGTCCGCCGAGAACGGCAAAATATTGGGTAAAGGTGCGTTTTTGTGAAAGGTGATGAGACACGATTGATGTTTTTGTCGTCAGAATTTGTTTGTTGATTGCTTCTGCACCAGTAAATAATATTTAATTAAGGAAACGTGTAACGGCGAAATTAGCATTCACTTTCGTCTAACAGAAATGAGATCTATCGGCATAATGATAGATAAAATATTCAAAGCGCTTATATGCGCCCTACTTGTCAGAAAACCAAACTGTGTTGAGCGCTTATATGCGCTCTCCGTGTCACAGAAGCAGAATTTCTGAGCGCGTATATGCGCCCACAGTAGCCAAGGGCTTAACGATAAACACCGACCAATCTCAGAGCGAGAAAGACGACCGGCGACCAGCGAGAGCGTTGTCTCCGTGCCGCGCTTGACTTCAACGAATAACTCAGAATACATCGAAAAATTAAATGAAATTTATCCTTGTTGGCGACCCTTCGTGGCTGTTTTTCTAGAAAGTAGGCCTAATAAGATCAGGCAAGCGATGCCGATATGGGGGAAACCCCGAGGTGCAGCACAAGCCCCGCTCGCGGAGCACTTCGCTCACATCAAATGTCAACAAAAAATTCGCCTGCTGCTTAAAAATATGGGTTATTGTGTCACTGTACCGATCTTGACCCTTGACAACCGTTAGGTACGTTGACCTCATTGGACATCTCTTAACGTTCGGTGAAAATCACTGTGTAAATCACTTCGTTCGTCAAGGGTCAAAATCAGTACAGCGATACAGTAACCCACATTTTCAAACAGTAGGCGAATTTTTTGTTAATTGGATAAGTTTAACTTAATTTTTCAATTTATTTTGTGTTACTCGCACAAGCGCGGCACGGAGACAACGCTCTCGGTGGCGGCCGCCCGCCTTTCTTGCTGTGTGATTGGTCACTGATTTTCGTTAATAACTCGTTAACAAAGCCGAATTTGACATTTTCATAAATGAAAAAGTTGCTTAGAACCATCTCAGGAAACACCTCTTAAAAGGACTTGCAGACCTTTTTGGACAAGTGAGGGATAAAAGGGAATGTATGTTGGTTGGAACGGAAAAGTGTAGTCAGGGCGGTATAATTCGAGCGGATACGGTTATTATTGTCACTTGTTTAATAAACTGAATGTTTTATTCCTAATCCAACACATATTTTTCGTTTTGTAACAATTCAATAGGAGCGACACCTATTATTCCTAGAGATTTGCAGGATAAACAGTCACTCGATCGCTGATGAATAGCTGAACCGATACGTATGATTGCAATTATACACCTATTTGTAATAATATTCTATTATCACTACTATTATTCAATAAAATGAAAAAAAAACATTACAACAGTTTTATTAGAACAAGAGCAGTTATAATATACTATCCAAGTTTTTTTTAATAAAAGCAAAATTAAACATGACACAGGTAGAATCATTTTAAGTAGAATGCGTGAAATAGAAAGTGAACTTCTGTTGCGAAAAGAAAAGTATAATCACACGTAGAACGATTTTTCATGCGTAAATGAGCCGTTTGCCCAGAGAGTGACGAAACATGATACTGTCCCGCTGTCTCTTACAGAATCTTATATCTGCCTGTTCTGTACTCGACCGTTCTACTTGCATGAGTGAATAGCCTTCGCTATACATCGCTATATATGTATCGTTTTCATTACTTTTTTGTGACTGTAAGATCACGCCATATCGTAAATTATAGACAGTATATGTACGATAAAATTTATTTGTTAAAATGAATTGTTAATTTGTCTGTTAGCAAATCGCGGTAGACAAACGGCTGAAGCAGGCCATGCTTCCATGAAGGAGGCCTATGTGCTTCCCCACTTAAGGGAAATTCCTTGAGACTTAGGGTAATAAAACTAAGGCAGGCATACTGGCGGGAACGTCCTCGCGACTCATGGATAGTCCAGAAGGACATTATTGCAGTAGCCTTCAACGTGAACGCACGTAATATTAAACATAGTATACAAAACGCCCACAGACTATATTCTTTAATTACCGTTCGAATCCTGATTCCACCTTACATGTCAAAGAAACTTTTCAACACTTGGTATGCGGTGGGCGACGTACTTTTACGTTTTTCGCAGTCTGTGACTGGAGCGCGGGTCACGTAAAAGTACGTATTTAGTAGATTTGTGCTGAAAAGCCGGTATCGTATAAATACGATGGGCGTTGTATGTATGGTGTTTTTTTTTTTTTAATAGCCATATAGCATAGGTTTAAGTGTAAAATAAAAAAAAGTTTCGTTCAGAAAAACGAAGCAGTTATCGATATATTGCGATTTTACTGAATGATCAAACTCCCGCGAAATTTACGAAAAAATGCCCGCTACACGCGTAAATCCACAGCAAAATATACCCGCATGCAATGTGTTAAGATGTTATATAATTGGTGAGAAACAGTTCTTTATTAGCTAAAATACGCAACGGCGACGATCCCGCTACAGTAAGTATATATTTATGGATCAATGGAAACGCTTGGTGGTCGACTGTCCAGTACGATGTTAGAACAGTGAGTGTCCTTGGGTAGTTCCCCAAATCTCGGCAAGCGTTGCCGAGAACCAAGTATCCGTCTTTTTATCGCCGGGCCCTGTTGTAAAACAGTCATAGGTCGAGGCGTAGCTCGTCCAAGTGCTTGAGTTATCTATGCGACCTTTGCTTTGTCACAAACTTCGATTTCACCCTTTTCATTATTTTTGTATCCAACAAGTTCTAAAATTACTAAGTTTATTTTACAATTATACTGAATATATAATTATAATACACTCTATGACTACTGCACGACAAACATTTTCATTTTCAAAACGTACGAAATTGCTGCCCTTTGTCCTATTCCTAACAAACATCCTTAGCTTTCGAACCTTAAATCATTCTGTCTTAGGTATCCATTGTAACCTCTAGAACCTTACTGTTCTTACCATCCCCACTTCTAATTGCTTTTCAAGTCCTTAAAGGTTCTACCACTATCCATTTTCAGCAGATTAAGAACCAGAATCTCAAACGTAACATTGCATAAACTGTATCACTAGTCTGCGGATGATTATAAAAGTAAAATACATATGTTAAAATATGCAATAGATGTACAAAGAATATGTAAGTAAATATGCACGAAATATGGTGTAGGTCGATATAGGAATCGAGGGAAAAATGAGAAAGTACACCCTCTGTCCCAAAAATAACCGGAATGGCTTTAAAAATAACGGGACTAGTTGGAAAATCTTAAAAAAAATCATTATATTTGTTCGAAACATTCTCCCTCGATAGAAATACAACGATTTGCACGTTCAAAAATTGTGTTGAGATTGCTCGTCGTTGTTCGTTGAATATCTTCAATTGATGCAAAGCGGTTTCCTTTCATCGTCAAATGCTGCTTAGGGAATAGAAAATAGTCTCAGGGAACCAAATCGTAAATATGGAGGATGTTGAAGTAAAAAAATTTGTTTTTAACACAGAACTTAATGTTGCTTTTTTGCTCATTATTCATTATTTATTATTATTTATTACTATTTAATATTATTTATTATTTCTTCTATTCATTATTTTTCCACAAATTTATATCAACTACTGTCACTTAAATGCGTGTATCTTGGCTTCTAGTGAACGAAATGCCATAAAATTTTCAAGGATTAATAACAATGGTTAATAAATCATAAATCAATCTGCCATTAATAGATGGCGCCACTAGATTTGTTAAATTAGAGCCATTCCGGTTATTTTTGGGACGATTTGAACCAGGACACCCTGAGCTGGGACTCTATGCCTCCATCCACGGGACCTTCACTGTTTCTTTGTTGTTATTACTCATGTCGATGGATATTGAGGTCCCAATCCTATACTGTAAATGGCAATAATAGTCTACATTGTTATGTACACTCTCGTTCAAATGTCACCAGACACTTGTATGTTTTGGACAAAATGTGTATTAAAATAGTCAAGTATAATTCAATAAAATGAGTGTACCTAACTAAAGAAGGTCAGTATAATTTATAATATTCGATGACGTAAACAATAAGTGGTAAATTTATATTGTAATATAACCTTTTATTATTCTAAATTCGTTAAATGTATGCAATTTGAAAAAATAAAAATGGAGACATAAGAAAGTTATTGATATATTATTTAGAATTTTAGAAATACGCACGAAGTACATATGTGCTATGCAAAATATGCAAAATAATCTTTTAATAACAGAATTAATTTCTATCTAGCTCCCATTTCTCAACCTATTTTCTATAATAATATGCAATTGCATAAACATCCGTAGTGCGGATCGAATTCACCGAATTGCTGGTTAATATCAGGTCTCACGGAAAGTACTGTCGCTTTTTTTAATCACTTTCTTCGTAATACTGTATCGTACTCCTACTTGGTTTTAGAAAGCAAATGAAATACAGCAACAAATTCTTCATTTGTTTAATTTTAAAATAAGCTGCATTACTTGAATCAGTTGAATCTTAGACTCGATACAGAACATATTAGATATGATGTACATGAAAGTAAAAATCTGCACTGCTTTATCGCATAACTCTAACCACAGTTGAAAAGCAACAAAATTAGCTCGATCGCGTCAATAATTTAAGACAGTTATTCTTAATGATCGTAAAATAAAGTTTTAGTCTATAAAATTTCGATCTCGATACAAGGATCTTGAAGTTGACTACGTATACAGGGTGTCCCAGATATTGTGAAGAAGTCGGAAATGGGAAAGTTCCTGAGATGATTTCAAGCAACTTTGTCATTTACGAAAATATCAAATTCGATTTTGTTAACACGTTGACTGCCACAGTGGTCATATGTAACCGGAGATTGCTTTTCCAGTAGCGCCATGGTGGTCATCGGTGACAAAAGTGCTTCAAATGTTTATAATTGTAAAAATTAAATGAACATTGATAGTGAAACCTCTATAGTCCGAATTTTTTTTTTTTTTTAATTTATTGTTTGTCTTCGCATCAACCACTTGTGGGTTATTAGCGACTCACAGAGGAGGAGTTACAGTTTGTTGTATAATTTGGTTTCTTTGAGATATTGTAGCAGGTTGGCCCGAATTTTGTCTACTTATCAGAGGAAATATTACGATTGATCACAGTTTTTCGCTTTGATTCGAAAATTCTTAAAGTAATAATTGCTATAGATGAATCGTGGTATCGCTACAGTAATACAGGAATCAAATTTAATAGTACAGTGATGGCTAAATAAAATACATTTTTTAAAATACAGATACATTAATTTGTTACTTTTAAGTCACACGACGCCATAGAGGGTTAATGAATTTTGAACATCATGATCGCTATTAGAGAATACTTTGAAATAAAGTGTGCACTATTGAACGATTAAAAATTTTTATTAGAAGATCAGAAACGAGATTAATTTTTGTCCAATCCTTTACCTACAGGCGTCCTGAGCCATGGCGTCCTCGGCAAAAAATGTGATTTCGGCGTGGCAGTCAACGTGTCAACGAATTATTAACAAAAAATACTGACTAATCAGAGAGCGAGAAAGACGGACGGCCGTCTACGAGAGCGTTGTCTCTGTGCCGCGCTTGTGCGACTAACTCGGAATAAATTGAAAAATTAAGTTTAATTTAAGGCAAAAAATTAGCCTGCTGCTTGAAAATGTGGGTCACTGTGTCACTGTACTCATCTTGACCCTTGACAAACGAAATGATTTACGGCGTACCGAACAGCTGGATCGCAACTATACGACGCCACCGAACGTTAAGGGATGTACGGTAAGGTCAACGTACCTAACGGTCGTCAAGGGTCAAGATCGGTTACAGTGACACAATGACCCACATTTTCAAGCAGCGAGCGACTTTTTTGCCTTAAATTAAACTTTATTTTTCAATTTATTCCGTATCACTCGTTGAAGTTAATGTGCAGAATTAACAAAAAGTCTAGGAATATCATAAACAAACGTCGCACAATCATTTCCATGCAATCAGAGAAGTGTTATAATCTGTGCAATAAAATTATTATGTCCTACTAAAAAAAGCAAGAACTTTTCGCTGGATAAAAAAATAAAATTAGTTTGAAACTGAACGTTGTTTCAATTTTTAGTGACCATCCATTTCTTCAAGAAACAAGGAAGAACTTACAAGAATTACTAACGTTTCTACGGCGATTACTAACTCTTTACAGAAAAGGATTCATCGATGAAGCTATTCCCAGGGCCGTACCAAACTTAGTAACAGTAGCGTCTTGTCGAGTGTGCAGACTTACATCAATAAGTGAACTACGCTGCCATCTCGAGGAAGGATATTTTACTGAACACTCGAAGATTGAACATGAAGTAATTATCAACAGCAAGTATACCTTCCTGCAAGCGACATCCCTCTCAAAACTCTATTTGCACGGTGGTTGCAGAAAATGTTTTGGTGCATAATTTTCATTTTATAAGGCAAGAAACTAAAATTTTTATATACAGGGTGAGTCTCTTAACACGAGGACTTAAAATAACTTGGAAGTTATTCGTTGTACGAAAAAATGTTTCTAACAAAATTTGCATGGTATCTAAGGAAATATACAGTGCTCTAATCCTTTTTTATTACCTTTTTTTTTTAACGAGATATTAGGGTTACGTTCAGTTTTTTAAATGAAATGTCTAATATTTTTTCTCAAATTTGGATACATCATCAAATTTTGTGTAAAAAAGGATTTTTCAAAGTGGGACTTAAAATGAGTAATTATTGAGTCTTATTTTTTCACATAGAATGAAACTCCATTCGGTTGTATCACCAGTTATGTGACACCCTGTATATACTTATTCGCAATAGATATTCTAAAAGAGAAGATTTTTAGATCTTTTATTTGGAATATAAAAATTTCTGAATCTTAGGTAATAATAATAAAGAAAAAGGTATTATAGTATTATCAAGCTTATTGTTAGTATGAAATTTAATCATGTTGTACAATACGTAGAAGGAGATATCTTAACTCGCATCGATATTACATCACATAAGATAGTAACAAACATACACTGTTACTTCTACCAAAATATATTGTTACTCAAAATGTTATAAAAATGAAACTGTCATTTAGTATTTAATAAATTAATTAAATGTTAAAAAGCGGTATTATTAAACAATCAAATACCCTTTGGAACGCATCCCTTTGGGTAATTCCTAAAAAATTAGATACATCAAATTAAATGAAAAGATGCATTGTTTTTGATTATAAGAACTTAAATGAGATTGTACCTGGTACAATAAAGATTTTAGACCAGTTGGAAAATTAAAAATATTTTACGACTTTACACCATAAAACACCATAAAAATATCCTGCTTTGCTAATCTTCTCTTCTAATTATTATGAGTTTAGTCGAATGTCGTTCGATTTAATTTAACCGTTTAAATGCGAGGAGGCGCTATCGCGCTTATCTTTTGTTGTGCCAGAAATTTTGCGCTATATGTAAAAAAGGACTTCATGGAATTTGTGCAGCAGAACACTCTTGTAATAAGCGAGAATAAAAAATATTTTTGTTGGTAAAAACTACTTTTTATATAATAATTAGAGTAAATTACTATCGTTTTTATTATTTTCCGCAAAAAAACTACGCATTTTATTCCGCACTTTTACCATATATGTATACAAGAAAATTTTTCAGCACTCAAACTGTTAAAGAATGCCGCAGCTCCCTTCCGATGGTTACAATTCTTGCAAATATACAGGGTGATCCACATGAAACTACCACCTTGATTTTTGTTGCTATTATTAGTTGCACCGAGAAACGTTACAATGGATGTTGAATAGTTTCGAAAGGTTCATATTCTGGTGTTATTACCTTTTTTATAGGTGGATTCATCAAGAACTTATGAAGGTCATCTTTGATTTTTTAAATGGAATCATCTTTTTTAATGCACCACTCGATGCAGCTCATTATTTCGTACAAAAAAGTACTAAACGACTTATGATAAAAAAATCACTAATTGCTGAGATATTTTAATTTGAATATTAAAAACCCATTTTATATTGAATAGTAAAAACCCAGTCTTATATTAGGTTGGTGCATATGAAATGTCGGATTTTGTTAGCAAATGACAGTAACCTCGTGTCGTTTTTTGACTTTTCCAATTTACAAAATAGTGATGTGATACCATGGAATAATTAATATTAATTTTTCGCGAATTATTTTCCATCAGTGCTTTCGATACATCGTTATCCACTGACGCTTCGAGTCCACCACGTAACTAATTTTGTAGAGATAAATTTCTAGAACGAAAGTTTGCAAATCAACGCTGCACTTTCCTCTCGTCCACAGTATTCTCCACAAACGCTTTGTTTATATTCCGGGTAGTTTTTGTTGCACTATCATCAAGTTTGTGTTCGTACAAGAAAATTATACGAATATCCCCAAAATTTATACTTGGAATAAATCTTTAAAACGTGGCTAAAATGCACAATTTGTGAAAAAGTGTTTTGAACATAATATGACTCTGGCAATAAATAATCGGACTGCATAAAAGATTATCTCATAGACAACCATATAGTGAAAACAGGAACACAAAAATTCACATACAGTCAAAATTGGACGTTTCATATGCACCAACCTAATACTCATGATAACATTGTGTATCAGGAGTACTGTAACAAAAACGATTGTGTACAATAACGTTCTAAAATATAAACAGTTGGGAAGTAACATATCAGTGTTCTAATGTAGATATTTCATTTTTGACTATTATATTCCGTACTTCAGAAATGTAAACAATGAGAACAAAAAGAAGTTTCAGGTATGTTACTATGCAGTGTGTAGTTTACAAAAACGTAAGATATATTTGTTTACGATACGTGATTACATAAATAATAATAAAAAAAAACAGAAAGTACGCTCATTTTCATGTCACGGAAATATTCGGACACTATCAAAACTAAGTTGTATCACAGTATATAAATCTTGTTTTTATTAATTAATATTTTGTTGGATATCCTATATGTTTTGTAATTTGTGTAATTTAGCGAATAGTACCGAGAATGAAGTATACAAAGGAAGAAAGGATACCGAAAGATACCGAAAAAACAGCCGACTTAACGCTCCTTGATTTTTTTTTTTTTTTTACGGGGTTATTTGAAGAACAAGGTCTACGTAAAAGTTCCAACAACAACGTTTGGTATGCAAAAACGTATCGTAACTGACAAGGAGTGTCGTAAAATATCTCCCAATATGTTATACAATGTAAAATAATGGCTATTATATCGATTTCAAAAATGTCGAGATGTAAATGTTCGTTACATTGAACCTTTCTTGTAAATAAAGTAATAATCGGTGAAACAATAATAGTTTCTTAGCAATATTTAAATTTCTTGAACACATTCCTTAACCTATTCGCTGCCAAGCCTAAATTATATGAAGTCATTCCCATTGCCAGTTGATTTTTGCTTAATTTAAATTTGTAAAAGATCATTCTCTTTAAATAAGAAATAATTCAAAAAATTTTATTTGTAGTATTTTTTCAAGTTTTTTACATTTCTATATTTATGTTTGTGGCCACAAAAAATTTGCTAATTCAAAAGCCTGCATGTTATAACATATTTAACACGTTGACGCCGGCGCGGATTCGCGGTTCGTTCCGTGCGGCGACGCTTCAACTAGTGGTCCGCCCCACAAAAAAATTAAATAATTATGTTATTTTTATAATATTGAATGTCTGTTTATTATGTTTAGAATTGAAAAATAAACGTATTTTGTACTACCTATTTTGTAAAATACAAGTGTGACCCACTGTGATGCATGCTGTCCCACGGAACAGACGCGTGTGACCCACCGGTGATGCATGCCGGCGTCAACGTGTTAAAGTAGGACGAGTATACTCGTCCTTAGCAGCGAATAGGTTAATACATTCACTTATAAAGCAGCTTACAACATTAGAGTATGCACCTCTCGAAACCATTCAACATCCCATTCAAACATTTACTGACACGACTAATGATAACGACATAAATTAAGGAGGTAATTTCAGGTGGACCATCCTGTGTGTACAAAGGATTAGATGACATTATCGTCTACGTGGAATTCCTTGGACGTACTTAAGAAGCAATTGTTGCTTACAGTAAAACCATCTGGAAAATACATTAATATACGCACTATAATAGCTATATATATGTATATAAGCCATGTTTCCACAAATTGAACAAAAGTGATTTAATAATAACTATTTAAATTAATATGTTTATACTTACATTTATATATCTACAAAATAAATAAAAATATAATGTTTGAATTGAATAGAAAATACTTGACGCCAAAATTGAAGGATCTCTAAGTTTTAGTTGAAAAGTAGTTAATCTTTAAACTGTTACAATTTCGTGAAAAATAATTAGACAATCATTTTCCTGCGGGACATTTTAAAAGGCAAATCCTCTATTTCCAACCCCTAAGACGATTTTTCTCAATTGTACTTTTGTACTCAAACGCATGACTTAACAATAAATACTGCTACAATGTTAATTAGTGAAATATTGAAACCAAATTTCGAGGATGAGTTCTTAAATATCTAGTGATTAATTAAAAATTGTTTATCGAAAAAGAACTCATATATTTGTGAGACCTTTTTCCTGGAAGCTCCTCGATTATTAATTTAAGTTTGGAATAAAACAATCCTTGTTTCGTTCAAATATTTACATATCCCAGTACCACAAATATTATTATAATTATTATTAAACTTTCGAAACTCTAACTGACAAAATTTATAAAATTGATATTTGTGATTGTTCACGTAAATCTAAGAACTTATTTGAAAAATATCTTTGGTATCAAAAATATTTCAGATGTATGAACTAATATCAAATCGTGTAAGTATAATATGCATTATACGTGGTCATGTAATTGCGTGTACAACTACAAACACTTTCGTTCATCTATAAATAGATTCTATTCTGGAATTCAACTTCCTCTCAAGCAAATTGGCTTACGCTTAGTTAGGGTCTATCTCTCTGTGAAAACGGACAATCATTGTATCAATAATAAAGTAGTTCATCGTTTAGTACATTATCAAATTTATAATCGTTTTCTCAATTAGATATAATCTTAACGAATAACTGTATTGAAAACTATTACACGGTATAAGCCTCTACTATATCTTGAAGCCAACAGAATTTTATTCTTCGACTCGCATCTCGAGTCTTGTAAAATAACGGAAATTGTGTTTCGTAGCAAATAAGCTTCAGTTACTTTTAAACTATAAAAAATATAATTTTGATTAAATTAAATTCATAATACATTCAATGTTATGCACGGTTAAAGACATATATTATAATATAAGAGTTTATAAAAATGAATAAAACCTTTATTTAAATTTTATACTCGTATCACGATATTGTTACAAAAATTAATCAAGGTGAATCATGTAAAAGTAAATAGTTACAAGAGAATGTCTTCCAAGTGAAATAAATTATCGAAAAATTGTTTATTACAACTTTTATGGTTAAAAAGAGAAAATTATTTGTGGTATGTACAATAATATTAAGCGAGGTAAGTTTTGAGCTTCTAAAATCACGTTGCGTTATAGAATTGTCACTATGAGAAAATATATTTAATTGCACACTTTTACTGTTAATATTTCTTACTATACTTAATACGCATTACTTATCTTAATTTCATTTAATTTCAACTGTTAGTGATTATTATCAAAATTATGAATATTAATGAATCTTTTTATATTTAAATTACACCTTTCAATACCTTATTTTTAACGAACACGAAACTATTGTATTAATTTCAGTTACTGTAACATGCACAGAAAACAACAAAATTTTATTAAAATTAAAATATTTCTTATTTCTTTATGTTATAACAATTAAAAACTTTATTTCATTTTTGTGAAAATTACTTTTGATTATCAACATTAGGTTCTATATGGATTTTTTCATCTTTATTTTATAGTATGTGTTAAATAAACATCATCCATTAAAATATTATTTAAATTTTTATATACCCGAACTATTATTTGATAACACTTATAATTTAACTACTGATCTAAATTTTGTTGTAAATTTAAAACATCTAAGGTCCAAAATTTTAATACGGTACAATATTAAAATAATACAGAAACTGTTTCTCAATCACATTTACTATAATGTATGATTTAAATGATTTATACATTTTTATGGCTATTAGAAGACTATTAGAAGTTATACTCATGGAAGCGCAGACTACTTGTGCGATTTGTGGCAAAAACTCAATAAATAAGTGCAGTGGTTGTGAAAACGTTTATTACTGCAGTAAACAGCACCAGAAAAAGGACTGGAAGAAACATGCGAAATTCTGTAAACCTTTTAAGGTTAGAAATTTTTTCTACAATAATCCTCCTTTATTCGATATAATGTGAAATGAATTATATGTATTTAGTTTGATATAAAAATATTAGGTTGTCCCAAAAGTTTCTTTCGTTTTATAATAAGCAATGGATGCATAATGTTTTATGTTTCACAATATATTATTATTTTATATAGGATTCATTTTGTTCTACTTTTTTCCTCCATCTCTCGATTAACAAATAAAGGTAAATATTTATTTAAACATTGCTAGACGAAACCATTGCGGGAAGACAACGAAAGAAATTGTCGGGACAACCTAATAATATTATAATATCATAAACAGCTATAGTTAATTATCTTTTATACTTTTTTAACAATTACCTTCGAAGCTGCATAAACAAACTATTTTTATTAAAGGAAAACAGAAAATTTTATTTTACTTTTGTGTAAAAAAATTTAATGAATTCCAAGTTAATCGTACGAGTTTTAATATTATCCATTTACTGAAAAACTTTTACTTATAAAAATGATTAAAAGTAAAACTTATGGTACTAAAACACTATTTGAACAAGAATAAACATTTAATTCGGTTATGTCAAATTTTAAAAAGAGACACTGGTCCAAAGGGTAAAGAAATAATAAAAATTTTTGTTTTTGTACGCTTTGCATGCTTTTAGAAAATCAAAAACTTATATCTATAGATGACAATAACTACCGTAGCAAAAACTTAATTGTATAAGTATCATTTGGATAGGTAGCATTTAACACGTTGACCGCCACAATGGTCGTATGTGACCGCAGATGTTACATCACGTATTAGAAGTAAAAGAAGTAAAAGAAGCGCGAAAAAAATGCGAATAACGTATATTATGATAAACTCTCTGTAATATGATACAGTACGATGACCTGTCGTGAAAACTTCGCTTCGATTGAGCCACAGATCTCGGATACTATTGTAGGGATGTTAGGTTGCTGGCGGGTGTCTCAATGAAGACTCACCAATGGACACTGTCTGATTAACAATAACTATTTATTAATTAGTAAAGATACTCAGTATTATGTACAATGTTTGCTCTCTAATTCTCTTTACTCGACTCTCTATACTCCACTAACTCTTCTCGACTCACCACTCTCAACTCTCTCGCACGCGCATTCTCTCCATCCATATATTCCCTGATTCTTTCTTCTTCTATTTCTCAATCTCTTTCACTCTGCTCAACCATTCCCTGGTTCCAACTCCTCGGTCACACGATAATCCCTGTCATTCGGTCCAAATACTCTTTTCTCACACTTCTATCGCTCGGCCCAAACACTCGTCTCTCGCACTTCGATCACACTGTCCCAAACACTTTTTATTCACACCTCTAGCACTCCAGATTAAATATTCACACCTCAGACTTACCATTCTCACGCTATTATTTTCATTTTATTCTTGTAAAATTTTATTGTAACCAAACGAAGCTTGGTTTTAAAATTAAAAAAGTCAAAGATACCCGAATTCGCTTAGTAAAGGAGGGATTTAGTAAGATGAAAGGGTGTAAAGTACCCTTTTAAAATCACTCACAAAAAATTCAATTCAGATTTGTAGAAAAGAAATTATACTTTTGAAGGTACACGTTGTACAGGAGTTGCTCAGCAGCTTGAGGGTGAATTTCTTATGATACAATAAATGTCTCGATAAATATACTGACTATGGAGAAAAATAGTGTAATACATGTAGCAATTTTGTCTTTCAAATATATACGCAAACATTCTTTGTACACTTTTCTATTTTATCTACTATTTTTTAATGTATTTCAAGATTATATAATTGCCCCGAGTGTGGCAACACATACCACCGTTTTTATAAGCTGTGGTTGCTATACAATTTGATTATTGTTTGAAAACGGCTTTAAATTGATGTACTGGTTTGTCCAATGGCGGACTGACCACCGAGAGTTTGCAAAAATTTAGGGCCACTTTACGTAGATTTTACATTTTCTATAAAAAAAGAAAACAAAAATGTGTATAAAATCACAATTATAAACTTTTCTCTAATTGTTTTAAACTTAATATTTAGCATACGTGTTTTCTCATTATTTATTATATTATTATATATTATATATTTATAATCTTTTAAGAGGACGGGTCATGTTGGTAATCTTCCGGTAAAAATTAAAATCCCAGTTCAACCCTAAGTTTGCCCTACATTTGATTTATGTTTGGTGAATTACCAAACCACAAACAATTTTCGGCCTCGTGTTTGTTACTATATTTATTGTGGTATTGTAGAG
>SMSQ01019557.1:0-12771 GCA_019453375.1 Ctenoplectra terminalis | reverse complement strand
GGGGGGGGGGAGAATTTAAACCGGCATTCGAAACTTCGCAAACCCCTTATAGCGACCTCGCCTACCTGTTATCTCGATCAAGCATCGATCGGTGGTTACTAACGAAAGAACGACTTAGCCTCCTCTTCCGTCTTCCTGCTCCCTCTCCTCGATGTTCCTCCTCTTTCTGTTTCTCTGTCACGCTTTGTTGCCGGGCCTTTCGGCCCCTTTCCGTCTTACCACCGGTTTGAACTTGACCCAGTGAACGAAGGAGAGCCCGGAGGAGAGGACGACTGGAATATTTCAGTTCCAGCCAGCGAGCCCGAGTGCCACCGATCCCACCCTTCGCTCGCTCTGCCCTTCGAGGCTCTGCTTCAATTATGCGCGTCCGCGTTTGCTGGCCGGTGAATGTTTCAGGGGGTTGTTTTGAATTTTTCAGATTTTTTTTAACGAACGCGTTATGCGGCTGTAATGTTTGTTTGGGAATTTGGCTGGGATCGTTCGGGATTTTTTGGGATTCTTTGGGATTGTTCGATGGTAGTTCGATGGTTTTATGGTTGGTGAACGTATCGCGTTTAATTCTTTGAGGAGGAGCACTCTTTCGACTCTGATTCGTGGCAGGTGGAGGATAATTTTTATGTCGAACGAGATTATAAATTAAGCATGTAAACAATTAGGAAAAAAATAAAATAGGAGACAGACAAATAGTCGATGAAACTTCGCATTGGCGTCTACTATTCGTCTGTCGCTGTAGAGACAGCAATTCGACTTACGATTCGAATTATAATGTGGTCGCAGCGGCGACATTCGTCCGCAAAGGGTTAATTTTTGAAGGTTTTGCAGGAATACTTTGCGATAGAGTGTGAAGTTTGTTCGAGGGTAGTTGGAGGGTAGTTTGATGGTCTTGTTTGATGCGTGACTTATGAATGCATGAATGTTTAAGTAGAGCGATCCGACGCGTGCTGGACTATATCATCCTTCAACGCTGAAACTACCAAAGCGGTCAAATGAATTCTATAAATTTTTAACTACGCGTGAGGATTTTCCGTGAATTTATACGAAACGTGCGGTTAAAGATTTATTTACTTAGAAGCAGGAAATAAAACATTTAGTCCGGTTTCACACGATTTTACCGAAATGCTCTCCCTCGTTTTTAATCGTAGCTGACAAAAATATTTTGTCGGAAACATAATCTTCGGGTCAAGGAAAAGGAATGTAGGACACGGATAGGACGAGTGGTGAGGATGATTGGAAGATGAAAAATAATGGGGTGTTTGTTTTCGACTGTGAAAAATGCCACAGGATGCGACAGACCGAACGATTCTACTCCAAGATTTAATAGCAACGATTCAGAGTACTCCAGTAGATTTCACTTCGTTTAAGCAGAGGAATAAGACATACCGAACCAAGTTCTCCTTAAAAAATTACCAGTCTGTAACCTTACTATACAATCTTACCTTAACGCATCGAATGCCAATAAAATTATAATTGCTCCAAACTGAAATGCTCTAAATCTCTATACACTTCGCCATCAAACAACAGAACCAGTAACAAAATTAATCTATGTCACCCTGTGACTTAAAAGTTACAGATTAACGTAACCACATTTTAAAAAATTAATTTTATTTTAGTTATCACTGTACTGTTAAATTTAATTACCGTAGTACTGAAGCGATATCACGATATTCATCTATGGCGATTATCGGTTAAAAAATTGTTGAGGAGGTTACGTGGAGGAGTGTTTAAATAATTATGTTTAAGACACGGTGGAAGAAAAGTATATATTCAGATAGTCTTAGGAGGATGTGTATAAGACGGGCGCACGGTTAAGGAGAAAACCAACTAAGGAGAAAAAACAAGTCAGCGCGTACATTCATACTTGCGGTGTTCGAAGGCACCCCCAAACCCTAAAAATGTTCAAATCTAAGTGAAAAATTGTAAGCAATCGTAACTTTTTCTCTGATAACCAGACAAAATTTGGGCTATAGAGGGTTCGTTAAAAATAAGCGTTATTATACAGTATAGTATACATATATTTTTAATGTTTTAGAAATAGTCGCGTATACTATTGCAGTCCCTTTCCTTGCAAGGGTCAGGCATTAGTTTATGGCACTCGGTGAGTGTCTGGCTTTTCCTTTGCCTTTTCGTTAGTTCTATTTAGTCCTTCAAGATAAGAACACCATTCCAAGTCATTTTTATTAAACACCATTAATAGATATTAATAAATATACTTAGTTAAAACTCTGTTGAATTTATTTTACAAATAAATATTCAACAGGGTTAAACCTGACAAAGAAACCAGCGAACACTTTTTTTTTTCTTTTTTTAACATAGAGAAAACCTTTAAACGGCGCTCCGACCTCCAGGAGGGGAGACCTTTCATTTTCCTATCAAAAATATTGAACTCGGTAAAATTCAGTTTCTAACAGACTCAAAGAACGTTACCCGATTCCCCGCTCAATCTTCCACGATCTCCACGGAAGCTCGAAAATCTTCGAAACCTAACTCAAAAACGATAAACCCGTTGTTCCATCCAACATTTCCTTCCCCGTTCTAACCGTTACGATCTCACGTGGCTAAGCGTCATCTTCCTCGCGGCATCCTTGTTCCCCGCGGACCTTGTCTGCTTCTCCTCGACCAGTCGCATTCTTCGTCGGCTCTTCCGTCCTTCTTCCGCGAGCTACCTGCCGGCCACGTTGTTCGCGGCGATAAACAAAGGAAAATACCGGCGTGCAGAGGAACGAAGAAAGACGGAACTACAGAGAGAGACAGAGAAGGAGAGACGAAGAAAAATAGCACGGTGAGCCAGAGGGATGGCACGTGGAGGTCGGTGAACGAGGGCAAGCGGTGCAAGGGGGAGGAGGAAAAGGGTATTTGTGTTGGAGGAGCAAGGGGATGACGGTAGCGACTCGAGGAGCCTCGTGGATATCCGTGCATCTTGGTGGTCGTGATTGCGCTGGTCGTAGTGGCATTACCACAGGAGGACGTTAGGAGAGAAAGATGGCAAGGGAGGAGAGAAAGAGAGGTATAATCAGCCGGCATAACGGCGAACCGGTGGTTAAACCGAGAGGGAACGAGGAAGAGAGAAAATAGAGGCACGTCAATGGGCGAACACGAGAGGGCCCGCGCGAATGTGTGAATGAAGAAAGAGAAGCTGGATCAGGCGGGGATGAATGGGTGCATCTTAGAAGCGGCACCAGTCAGCTGATACGCCACCCCCGACATCTCTTTTAGGGAATCCTGGCCGTGGAAGCGGGCAGGTTTTGAATTTCAAATTAGCGAAAAGTTACCCTTCGTGTTTACGCGACACACACACGACTGACATGGTGAACGGAGACTCGATGAAGATTACATGGCTGGGAGAAAAAGTAGCTGATAGTACTCCAGTCTGTCAACTGGTTGGATCGTGGATTCTTATGTAAAATCGTATCTTTGAGAAGGTGGGAATAAAAAGTAGAACTTGTAGATATGGAGACTTGGTGCAAAAATTGTAAGTCCAGGTTTGTAAATTTGAAATTGAATAGAAGGATTGGCAATGTATGGGAATATACAGGACCTTAAAAAGTACAATTTTGCTAAACAGTAGATTTGCTCGGTCCTTGCACCGAGATTAATTTCTTCTATAGGATGAATGTCTGAGTTCTGTGCAATTTTGCAGTTCTGAATTTCTTATAAATGCATAAGTATGTTATATTAACCCTTTGCATTCGAAAGACACATTTTTGTGATACTTGTCCCGAGGAACAGAGAATGGATTTTAACGAGTGCTTTCTAAAATATCGCACGAACCAAAGTTATCAAGCTTAAGATTCAATATTGAGTCTTGTATAATGTAAAGATACACGGAAAGTTGAAATAAAATTTCAACTCGAGAGTCACCTCTCGAGTGCAAAGGGTTAATCGTTAAAAAACCATTTTTATTCCGATCGTATTCTTGTCATTCCGCGTAAACATCGAATAGAATATCCAAAGCCTACTTATATCACACTGAAATTAAACAAAACGATCTTCAACAACGTCAAGATTACAGATCCAACGGAAACTACCCCCAAAAGCGGACCCATTTCCAAACCTCGATCGAAATAAACAGAATGTCCACCTTTAACAACGAGTATCTCATAAAAATTAGGACATTACGATTTACCTAAGTTAGATTAACCCTTTGCACTCGCAAACTTTTTCAAGTTTCAAAGGACTACAGTGAAAACTGTTCTTTCGGAAAGAGAAACAGAAAATTACAAATCTTTACGATCTCTTATTTACTCGGTTAACTTACTCTATTTCAAAACAAAAGAAGCGATTAAATTAACGAAGACACAGAATTTAATTCGAAACTTAATCTCCGAAGAAAATTACGCGTGTCGCCATAGCGGCGCCAGATTGGGAAGGCTTAAATTCCTCACCCATAGATTAGGATCAAAAGACACGATCGCATCTGCGACACTTTTTCAACCCCTCGACAACCCTCAACGCTCAACTCGAATCGCCTCGAACGTTCTATTCGCGAAGTAAATAACTCTTAAAGCGATCGTAAAACTTGAGCGTCCACCGAGCTACGCGCGCACAAACCAGCAGCCAGCGCGGTTCATCCTTCGCAAAACGATCACGCCTCGTGACGCGGTAAAACGATCGTGACAGCCGCCTTTAAACAAGGCCATTGACCCTTCCGCCGTTGGACTACGTAAGGAAAGGTCGTAGTAAGCGGGAAGCGATCCGTTCCATTCACGAACGCCGTAAGAGAGGCATTATCTCCCTACGACCCTGAAATTCCCGGTAACCTATCTCGCTCCTCGTCCTTCACGGCCTGTGTCTGTACACTGATACGACGGTGTAGCAACCCCCTCGGGTTTCTCGCTCGCACCGACGAGCGAAGGCGCTTCTCGTGGCATCCACCTTACTTTATTGCCTCTAGGCGCCCGGCGCTTCTTTACGCCAACGTGTGAGGCGTTAATAGCTGCTGTGAACCTGACCTGGCTGACGAACCACCGACACCACCACACGAGCGTGCAAACGCTCTGCAAACCGCTACAACAGGCGGTTCTCAGAGTCGCATCATTACAGGCCGGAGCGCGCGTCGTTACTGACGCCAGCCACTTCATTAACGAGCTGAAACTCGTGCAATTGGCGTTTGTGAATTGCCGGCTGGTTGTATCGACGCGTGCTCTCTCGTGCTTTTTTTTTCCTCTCTTTAAACGCGATCCCTTCTTGCAGCGAAAGGGGATTGGTTGTCGAGCAAAAATGTGTCGGTTAATTAAATTGATGGATCGAGGAGAAGCTTGTTTTATGCAACGCTTTTTTTTTTAGGTGAAGGTCGAGGCGAAGACCTTGGCTCGGAAACCGAGTGGGTCGAAATTTAATGAAACGATTGGCCATGCGTGGAAGTATATCAAAGTTTAACCCCTTCGCGTGCAATTTCGTGCGAGAGACGTGGCACGTCGGGCCAAATTTAAGCGATGCGCGCGTGGGACGCGGTACGCGACAAACGCTTGGTAATTTTATTGGCCGCGTGTGCAGATATATTTTCTTGAGAAATATTAGAGAGGTAGCACTAAAAATTTCTTTAAAAAAAAATATATATATATATATATATATATATATTAACACTGAAACTAGCAGGTCAAAATGACTGACTTGTAATTTCTCATAGAAATTATGTAAATTTACAAGGATTCAGTTTGGCAAATTTTCCGTGATTTTCTATGAAAAATATAAGTAAAGATTTATTCTTCTTGCTTTATGTATTTTCTAGAATACCTATCATTTTTATTTCCTTGGGTACGAATAGGTCTACTTTAATCGTCGGTAGGTTTAGCGTTGAGCGTTGATCATTCGATGATGAAAGTTATGCTAAAATCGCAAACAGGGATTTGATAGATCTTTTAAACAGTGATAGTAGTAACTTCGAACGCTCAGCCAAACCGTGAAATGGTTCGACCTGTGACCGACCTTAATATTGTTTACGGCACGCGCTATTGGAACTTAAATCGTAAGACAAGAGATTAAAAATAGAAGGAAGTTGTCTGATATTGAGAAGGTTTTGAATATCGGGTGGTATATTTAATATGTAAGTAAGAAAGAGGTGTAACGTATCATCCAACGTTACAACTAGCACACTTTCGTCGTTCTTTATATTTGTTAAAAATAAAACAGTTACTGTATAAAACTCTTCGCTCAAAAATATCAGGATGTTGCCTTTAGCAAGCGCGATAAAACAATTGGGGAAAAATCCATATTAAGTAGCGTGCCTTTGACCTTTTCTCAGATCATGTTCAAGTGCAAGCGTATCTGAGAAAGTTAACAGTTTCCTTTTAGAGTATAAGTATCAACGGCTGCTATCGTTTGAACAATTAGATGCAATAAAGCTGGTTAGTTTCTCCACTTTAAATATGTATTTATTTTATATATTTGCACATCTTTTTTACTACGGACTACCTTCTCATTTATACCGCTTCCATTATATCCTCGACAATATTTAAAAACACGGTCACCCAAGAAGGGTAATTTAATTTAAATTAAATTAAATTAAACACTTAAATCAAGTATATTCTAAAACCAATGAACTATTATATTATGATACGGATTCACAAAGTGTATCTTTGTAAATGTAATAAACAGGTACATTAACCTCTTAACATACAATGATGTCTGGGAGATGTCATTCATTTCACGCGCCATTGTAAACTTTGACGTCTCCGGGACGTCAAGAACTGTCTCCTGCGGACGCCGTGCGGTATATAATTAGATTACTCAATTATTTCGCTCGTGCATCGATTCTGTTTTGTTTAGAATGTTCAAGGCATATCGACCCAATTAAACATTATATAGCAATGCAAATTTCGAACTAAAACGTTCCGTTTCTAAGCTCGTATGTAATTGTTCAGCTAAGCCAAATTAAATATTTTTCTTGAACGCATCGAATTCATTTTTATTTGTACGTCAAGGGACAACCAACACGTTAAACCGCCGATTTTGGTCGACTTTCCGTTAGACTGTGTACTGTGATACTGATTCGAAAACATTTGGTTGGAAAGTAGTTAAGAATTTAAGAAGAGAGTTGTAAAAGTTCGCAATGGAAAATGGTATCTTTGTTTAACCCTTGGCTCTACAAGAGTCACACTCGTGTCGCCGATTCTGGTTAAATCACAATAAAAAGACACAATATTTATGACAAAGTTCAATTTTAGCTTTAACTGTAATTTAAATTTACAAGATTGAAAATTATTTATATATAAAATTATTTATATAATATTTATGATAAAGTTCAATTTTTACTTTAACTATAATTTAAATTTACAAGATTGAAAATTAGCAAATACAAAATACATGTACCATTTCAATACTTTGCGTTCGAGTGTCAAACACGCGAATAACAATTGCTAACATGCACGTAGATTGAAGAAACGGTAAGCCAAGGGGTTAATGGGATTTAACAGAACCCATTAATGAATTACAAGGTATTATTTCTTGAAATTGATATCGTCAGTATTCGGAAACTAGCGAAACCTAAACGAAAATTTCTGCGTCGATCCACATGGACCGGCGTGGCGCTTAGCTCTTTGAAGCTTGGTGGGATTAAAAGTGTCCCACCTTTTTAATACCTAAATATGCATAGTGAGACATAAACAGTCCCTAACTGTATTAAATACGCGAGTTAATGTAAACCACTGTGCTATGGATAATTTTTAATTTTCAAGATGGTATAGAAAATATCGCTGTATGCATATTTAGTTATTAATAAGGTGGGACGCTTAAAGTCCTACCATGCTTCAAAGAGTCAACGTGTCAACCAAATCTAACGATATCGTAAATTGTAAAAAAAAAATATCAAACTTCGAGTTCAAGTTCAACGCTCATCGTTCACCGCAGAGCTCGCAAGTGAAATAAGCCGCACGCGTCAGACAACGGAGAACCAGGCCGAGGAAACCCGAAAATCCACTCGATTCTATCCAGTTTAACGAACCGCAAGGATCCTCCGAAGGGGATCGTAAAAATTCGATCAACGCGGCCAAACCGATCCCACCGTCTTCCACGAAGGAACAAAACGAGCAAGTCAATGAACGAACTACGGTGTGGCTGAACGACGGCTTTCTCTACGCTCCGACGCGAGAGCTCACCTAAATCCCTTTCTGAATACGGCGGCAACCCAGTTTATTGGCCGTAGGCGCCAGGCGCTTCTTTATGCCGGCGTGCGAAGCGTGAATGGCTTCCGTGAACCTGAACCCGACCGACAAACCACCGTCGCCGCCAATGTCAACGGGACAGGCCGCCGTTAACCAATGTCAACACACCGGCGACGTGTGTCACCAACATCGACGAATCGGCACACCGACGTCGTCGTCGGCGGCGACGTTCGTGGATTTGTTTAGCTTATACGGTGCGGTCTCGCTCACGAGCTCTGTGCACCGTGTAATACATACTTACACACGGCCCGTTCCTCGACAGAGGCAAAAGGCTTCTGTTTAATGCACGAGCGGTTGGGCGCGTGCCAGTTCTTTCTAGGGTCGATCCGTTGCACATAGATAGAGAGATAGAGAGAGAGAGAGAGAGAGAGAGTGAGAGAGAGTGAGAGGTATTAAGAAAGAGAGGGTGAGAAAGGAGAATGAGAGTATACGAGGGAGAAGGAAAAGAGAGAATGAGAGTGTAAGAGGGAGAATTTAAGAAACAGGGAAAGAGTGAAAATAAAAGGGTGATAGTGAGGGTAAGAGAGAGAGAGAGATTTGATTAGAGAGTGAGAGAGAGTGAGAGTGTAAGGAAGAAAAGGAGTAAGGGAGAGTAAGAGTATAACAGAGGGAAATTAAAAAATAGAGAAAGAGCGAAAATAAAAGAGAGACAGTGAGAGTGGAAGAGAGAAGAGAAAGAGCGTGATGTTATGAGAGAGAGAGAGAGAGAGACTGACAGTATAAGAAAGAAAGGAAGTAAGGGAATATGAGAGTATAACAGAAAGAAATTAGAAAACAGCGAAAGAACGAAAATAAAAGAGAGACAGTGAGAGTGAAAGAGAGAGAAGAGAAAGAGCATGGTTTTATAAGAGAGAGGAAAAGAGTGAGAGTATAAGAAAGAAAGAGAAAAAGAGAGAACAAGAGTATAACAGAGAGAAATTAAAAAATAGAGGAAGAGCGAAAATAAAAGGCAGACAGTAAGAGTGAAAGAGAGAAGAGAGAAAGAGAGTGATATTGTAAGAGAAAGAAATAGAGCGATTTTATAAGAGAGAGATTAAGAAACATAGAAAAAGAGAAAATAAAAGAGACACGGTGAGCGGGTGAAACAGAGACAGAGAAAGAGTGAGAGAGAAAAAAAAAGGAGAGAACAGGTGGATTGCGAGTAGACGAGAGGAAACCAGACTCGATAGAGAGAAGCACGGGACACGTAGCTAACGACCAGACCTGTTTTCTTTGACGCGCAATCTGTCACGCTTGATTACGATCGTAAATCCCGCGCTCTCATTAAGCGCGCTACCCACGCGAGCACAGAGAAACGACGCGTTCGACGTGGATGCAGGCACGGAGATGGTGGCTCGAGATGGAATACATTTGCGAGAGAGGGATTGGAGAGCTGATGCACGTGTGATGAGTCCTGTTGCGTTTTCTTCCGTGGCTCTTGTGCCATTCTGATGGACGTTTCAAAATATCTACACATCATTCGTTTCGTTTGACATGCAAATCCTGATTAATTTAATCCAACGATGTTAATCTTTGCATCGCCCTGGTATTTTAGTTCAATCGAAAGAAACCGGTATCGAGAAGAAAGATCAAGAAACGGACCGGCTAAATATTTAAACCAGAAATACAGGTGTCTGCAAACACCCTTATACATGCTACAATTCTCAAATTAAAACAGCGAAGTGTTGAGGAGGTTACGCGGAGGAGTGTTTAAATAATTACGTTTAAGACACGGTGGAAGAAAAGTATATATTTAGATAGTCTTAGAAGGATGCGTATAAGACGGGCGCACGGTTAGAACTGAGGAGAAAAAAACAAGTCGGCGCGTACATTCGTATCCGGGGTGTTCGCAGGCATCCCCAAACCCTAATCGATGGTCATACCCTACAGTGAAGGCCACTAAGAAAAAGTTCGTTATTTTAGTTTTTCTTTCAGGAATGTAGAGTTTATACAAACTCATGCAAAACATGGGTGCCTTCCTTTAACACGAAGGTACCATACAAATCCAATATTTCTCGATTCTAAACCCAAGAGAAGATTTGTACGCTTCGAACTAACCGAATCTAACCCGAACCTAAACAAACCGAAGCAACGAAGATACAAAATACACTGCTACCCCTAAGAAACAAAAAACCCAGTTTCGCATCCCACCATCTCCCAACAAATTCACCACAACTCCAACCAACGCTCCACCATTCCCAAAAAACCCATCCGCGAAACCTAAAACCACGAACAAACTCCGCCGCGCGTTCCACGATTCCTCTGTGCGCGAGCACGTTTGAGCCTCGGCTAAATAGCTGGTGGAAGAATTCGTCCGCGAATCGTGGCCGCCGAGAAGGTTTTGTCCTGCCCGACATACCTCGCTCGCTCGTGTTCACCAGCCAAAGAACCAACCGAGCCCGGTCTCGTAGCGTGACCGAGGGACCGAGATTTCATTGAGAAACAATAGGCACATGACACCTGCTGAGGGCAAGCCGCACCGCCTAGACCTAGATTACGACAATAATGCTGGGTCTCCCGTTGTCGTCGACCAAGCGGACGGAACGCGAACAAACGGTCGCGGAACAGAGAAAGACGTTGAGGCACGGCGAAGCAAAAGGGAGTCCGAAGGCAGACGAGGAGGCGGCAAGGAACGGAAAGAGACGGAACAGCCTGGCACGAGTCTAGCACTGGGGCAATGTCACACCTAAGCTATTATTCTCATTCACAGCGACCAGACTTACGGCAGACTAATAACCTGTCACCAACTGCCGCCACGGTTGCGACCAGCCTCTCTTTCCGTTCTCCATCCCTGTCCCGTTGGATGGCCCTCTTTCTTCGCCCGGGTTCATTATTCCCTCTCGCTCTAATGGGATTCGTGTCGGTCGTCCGTGCGTGTGTACACACTTTCCCCGGCCACCCCCGCTGACACGACACCGCGGTTCTCTTTTACAACGTGCACGAGACTCGGTCCCGACTATTTATGTAAACGTCAACTAACCTGAGGCAACCCCGAGGAAGGGGCTATTAACGCGGCCGCGTGCCGCCGCCACCGCCGACACGTGGTTTCCCTGCTGATGAGGTGGTCGAGCGCGGTTTCTCCGGCAAAAAATGAGATTCCGTTTTGCTTCCCGCCTATTCGTGCCTCGTTTATACACGGTTGTGTCCTCCAGTAAGTTTTAATCGTGCTCGGTGGATACTGGGGGCGCTTGACACAGTGTATCTCTGGGTTCTTCGGGGAGTAGTTTCAAGTTTCGAGGATGGTATTTTGGTGTTTGGAAGAATTGCATTTTTTTGTATGTTCATATTGCGACGAGAGGGGCTAGAGAGAGAGTCGGAGCGCAGGACTTCTCTCGTCGAGTGGACGCGAAGAAGTATCGCGAGTTTCAGGCGTATGTTTCAAGAAACGGGAAGAGACAACATTGAACATAGCATTGTAGAACGTTTGGAAATATTTGGAAGATGCAAACAATTTGTGGAAGTCAAACAGTTTATATTTCAGCATGTTTCGGTGCCTATTATAAGGAATAATTAACGCTAAACCTACCGACGATTAAAGTAGACCTATTTGTATCCAAAGAAATAAAAGCAATAGGTATTGTGAAAAAGATATAACGTAAAGCGAACAAATCTTTAGCTGTGTTTCTCACAGAAAATTACGGAAAATTCTTCGAACCGAATCGATATAAATTTATAAAATTTCTACGAGAAATTACAAGCCACTCGTTTCGACCGCTTTGGTAGTTCTAGTGTTAATTTTGTATAACGTTTTAACCCATTGATGAGAACACGGTTTAATTATTAGATTACATTTTTATTCTTATAAAATACTTCAAATGTCCTAATTTCGGTACTTCAATTACTCCGGTGTTTTTATTTTAATGCTTGGCTATAATAGATTGAAACGAAAATTATTTGATCCACGGTGAAAAACGTTTAGACGATCAAACCTAAACACTCTGCTCTATACCTCTCGCGTTGAAGACAAAACAAACGAGCGAATCAGTATCTAACAGACGCGATAAAGCGGTGCCAGACAACGCATCGGTAGATCGAGCGTAATCCTTCCCGGTTCCATTCACTCAGCTATTCAGTCATCAATTTAGCCGGCAAGTTGAACGCGTTCACGCTCGAAATCCCTCTAACGTATTAGCCTGGCCAAAAAGAAGACAGGTGACGGTCGTACGAGTTATAACGGGGCATCGGGCCGGTTAAATGCGAACTGACCTCGCGCAACCCTGAAGCGAGAACAAGCTATTAACGCGGCGTATGCCATTCATTCTTGCCTGGTCCCTCGATGGTCGGTCTCTGTTCCTCTGTTTCCACGCTCTCCTTTCCTCCTTTGCCCTGTTACGGTCGCGTACAAACACACGGAAAACGAGCTGTATCGCGACTGATGGCCTAATAGTACATAGTTCGGATCCATTCATAAACTGGCGAACGGTACGAGTTGCCAGAGGGTAAACGGAATCTTTTGTGGGACCGCTCTATGTGCACGTTTCTGTCGTGATAGGAATGCGGTATTGCTGTATTAGCTGACTGTAATTCGGGACTTAATCTGGGTAGATATTAACACGTTAACTGATTCGAGACGAAGAATTATTTCGAAGACCATTCCTCAGGACTGGAATTTTTTTTTCATTTTTGTTTTTTT
>SMSQ01019556.1:0-19976 GCA_019453375.1 Ctenoplectra terminalis | reverse complement strand
CGTTCACAGTTGCTTCGATACATCCTGACTTGTTCATCGAGGCACAACCACGGTGTAGAATAAACGCTCCTGCTGGCTGCCAGATATCTTACTCGCTTTGCGATTGGTCACTATTTTTCGTTAACCCTTTGGCCTATAACCACGAGTCTGACTCGTGGTAGAGAATTTGTGCCATAAGCGAAAACCACGAGTCTGACTCGTGGTAAAGAATTTGTGTCATAAACAAAAGCCACGAGTCAGATTCGTGGTGATTATGATTACACCCTAGACGTCTTAAAAGTACTATTTGTACCTAAACATTGTTTATTATTTCACAATTCCTTTCGTTGCACTGAAATATATATGTCATGAAAAGTATACATTTTGCGCCAGTTCGGGTACACAGCTGAACAGTTGAATGGCACGGCGCGCAACCGATTTTCTTGTTCACTATAGTTCGCGCAATTGGCAGATATCGTGTAGGCCAAGGGGTTAATAACTCGTTAACAAAGCCAAATTTCACATTTTCGCAAAGGGAAAAGTGGCTTGGAATTATCCCAGTAATCACTCCTTAAAGGGACTTGCAGACCTTTTGGGACGCCCTGTATATAGGGTTAGGTATGGGCAGGGTGGATGATCTTAGCCCCTTGATGAACCATCCTAAGAAGAGTCAGCCCCTGAATCTTAGCACAGCTGACTCGTCTTAGCGACCAATGTTTGTTGTAACTAATTCTAAGGACGATCCGCGCGTTCTTATTTGCTTCAATCCTAGTCATCCAACAGTTGAACTTAAATATTTATGTATAATTTGATATCTTAAGTTCAAAATGCTTATTACTAGATTCTGTGACATTGAGTCCACAGGGAAATTTAATTGGTATTTTCTTCTTTCGTTTTGGTATTTTCTACAAGTAAACAGTAGGTGATCGGTTTTCAATGCTTGGTTACAAAGCCGCAGAAGGGTGGTTCCGTTTTTTTGAGTATGTGTTCAAATGTAATTTTGCAATGTCCCGATCCGACAATGATTTTTGTCATAATTATTCTTTCCTTTCTGGTCATGCTGTGGCTAACTGTTAAATTGTAAAATGCTCAGGATTGGGCAACCGAGAGAAGCGAAATTGCGAAAAAACCCACACACCTGGACACCACTCGCGCCGATCGAAGCAAAAGGGACCAACATGCCGTTACCTTTCCGAACAATACGAAAAAATACATAAATATTTTCCCACTTTCACCAAATCGACACTTCCCATCCTCTCTACATTAAACACACCTATAGCACAAAATCAACGAATAGAAATAGAATCTAGCCACTCCGTATACACCGAAAAACCAATCACAGCAGACACAACATTTATAAAATACCATACACGAACACTCAGAGAGGCATTCATTCATTCAGACATTTTTCGTAAAAATATTTCGACAGTCGCAGACACTCGTGGAAAGTCAAACACTCCTGTACATCACGCAGCTTTCAAATAAAACAGTTTATATACAGTCCACATATATTTGAGAAAAGGTTTCATTCAGAACCAAATTTCTAATTGCAAAACTCGAGTCGTTTAATCGTCACGAAATAAAACCGTCGTTGCTGTGACGCTTAACACTAACCAATAATTCTTTCTAGTTGAAATAGGCAAATAGTTGACGATCGAAAACCCGATTAATAGGCTATCGGTCGATGAGTGTTGGCAGTCAAAAAATCGATTAAAAAAACTTCCGGTAGATAAAGTGTTAACACATTGCGTACGGTGCTCTGCTCGCGCAACGCGCTCTCAGGGCCCGCACATTTTTGGGCGCTCTAGAAACACTTTATACGACGTATATTGTTCGGTCGCATCACCGAACAATAAACTATCATAAACACATTAAATCAGACCTACCATAAAATCCTAGACCGAACTCCTCAACCTCGTCACTTTCACACCTTTTCCTTCCTTCCGGGGTTTTTCCTCCGTGTACAGTTACTTAAAACTCCTTCTACCCTCACTTTCTCCCTCCATCACCTTTTTTCTCTAACCAATCAGCAACCTTTATTTCCAATTCCTTGTTGCCCTTTCCCTTCCAACTTCCATCAACCAGCAGTCAGCACCACATATTTTAGAATATAAATATCAGCATAACATCACATTATTATCTTGATCGATATTACTGTTCCTATCACACCAACATCGTAGAACACCATCAGCATAGTTAAACAAACCACCAAGAAACATCAAAACATCTACATACATCGAAATATCGCAAAGCTGTACAACTCAACATCAACTACGCATTAAATAATATACAGCTCATTTGAGTTTATTTCTTCAAACAGCAATCTGAAACACCATCTAATTGAACTAGCCCTCCCAGTATTAAGTTAGTGGGAGCGCAACGATAATCGTCGCAACGGAGAAGCAATTGCTTCGGATCGGGACACAGATTATCGTACATATATATTCACTTTTTTAATTCGCATTTGGTAGCAGATATTCATATAAAGTATTCTTAAATATTACTATATGCATCCGATAAATCGTCAAACAGCAATTCACTTTCATCTTCATTTTCTTTAATTCTATGTGTCATTTTGTTACAATTTTCGAATTAGGGACTATGTCATTGTACGATAATCTGTATCGCGATCCAAAGCAACTGCTTCGCCGTTGCGACGATTATCGTTGCGCTCCCACTAACTTAATACCGGGAGGGCTAGTTCAATGAGGTGGTGTTTCAGATTGATGTTTGAAGAAGTCAACTCAAATAAGTTATATATTATTTAATGTGTAGTTGATGCTGAGTTGTACAGGTTTGCGATGTTTCGATGTATGTTGATGTTTTGATGTTTCTACGTTGATGATGTGATGCTAACAGTAATATTGATTCCCTCAATGTGATGTTATGGTGATATTTATATTCTAAAATATGTGGTGCTGAATGCTGATTGGTGGAAGTTGGAAGGGAAAGGACAACAAGAAATCGGACATGAAGGTGGCTAATTGGTCAGAGGAAAATGGTGATGGAGGGAGAAGGTGAGGGTGGAAGGAGTTTGAATTAACGGGATATAGAGGAAAAACCCGGGAAATAAGGAATGTGACGAGGCTGAGGAGTTCGGTTTAGGATTTTATGGTAGGTCTGATTTAATTGGTTTATGATGGTTGAATGTTCGGTGATGCGACCGAACAGTCATAAAATAATTCTTATTATAAATTATCATTAAAAAACTGAAAATATAAATGAATTTTAAAAAGCTGTTTCCTCACAAATTAAAACGCCAACTTTGAAATAATAAAATGCTGTACAACAATAAAACGCTTTATAAGGTACGATGCACAGAGACACAGAGCTACCAATGTAACGGCTGTACTGACCGACTCATTTTACGCTCTCAGAATGTTGACATTCATTTTTTCTCGCTAACCATTTGTTAAGGGAATATGCAAGACTTCGTTATCCTGGTAACGTAACAAGAAAGTCTATTTTTAGTCCCTTAACCGTTTGAGTGCCAAGCAGCGATTTTGCGCTTCTTCTGTTTCGCTCGAAAAGTGGCAGCGCTCTAGGCTGCGAAGCCGACAACAGTGACAACTCGGTTTCTGTCGATGCGCGACTTTACGGTTACAAAATATTTAAATAATATTTTTATGTTATTTAAACATGCTCGCAAAGATGTCAGAACCACGCTGAATTCAAAAAATTACAACTTACCGTATAAGAGCAGAAAACAGCGCAAAAGCGCTCCTTGGCATTTTTAATCGGAGAGTAAGACGAGCGCTATCGCGCCGCTTGGTATTTTTGGAGAGGGAATAAGACAAGCGAAAAAGCGCTCATTGGCACGTTTGGACGGGAAAACAGGAAAGATACGTGGTACTCAAACGGTTAAATCGTCGATTGAGTCGAAAAAACCTGAAAACGAGATATCTCGTCTCCCGGCCACAACGTTCCGATTACTAAAGACGAGATATCTCGTCTCCCGTACGCGATGTGTTAACATTTCGATGTCAGCTGTAACATACACGTATTGTACTTATTTGATCTCGCTCTGCCATCAGTTGTCGATCAGTGTCACGTGTGATTTTATTTTATTTTATTTTATTTTTATATGGGAGTTTAATGTCGCATCGACATCTAGGTCATTATTGGGTCTGGTGAAGAGTCTTTTATTAATTAAATTGTGTTTATTGGTTCATCCATGGTTATTGGTAAGTTTAGCGTAGAATCAACATTGTTTTCGTTCTGGCAGCTCAGTGCTTCTTCGATTTGATTTCTGTGATTCGTCGTATTTGCCAAGAAATCGGGTGAGTAGTTCGTGGCCACTGGAATTGTTTTCTTTTTATCTAGTCGACTGTAAAACATTACACAAACGACTTGTAGAACCGATGTTCATCAATGCATTTCAACTAATTTTCTTTTTCTTCCTCATTCCCGCTTTCTACAGTTTGCTAGTTTGCCAATTGTTCGTTAACTGTTTTCAAGCAATGAAAACATTCCACAAACTCCGCTCATTTTATTTTATACGCTTGTTCACCGAACATAGAACCGTGAATTTTCTACAAGACTAATTGTACAATATTATCGCATCAAAGAATTTTTACTCAAAAAAGTTAAGAAAAGATATCCTAATATAGCGATTCCTCCTGAAGGATAACCGAAGTTATTAAAACCACAAGAAGGACGGGTGTTAGGTCATTTAACATTCAAACTGGTGCGGCTCCGAGTGCATCCGTGACCGCAAATGTGTTAACTAGTACTACAGGAAATTCAATAAGTAAATGGACAGTGCTGAGAGAGCTAGAAGGCCAAACGATATATAGGGTGTACCACAATATGTAGGCATAACTTAACTGGCAAACTTCAGCACACTAAATAATAATAAAAAGTTTTCTAAAAGATTTCACCTATCTAACCTTGTAATTTTAGTAACTTTTTTAAAAAACTGAGTTCTTCATTCAGCTACTTATAAACAACGCTTGATATCTTATGCACGATCTTCTTGATTATTATTCTAACAATTACTTCTCGAAGCGAACGATATTGCCCCATGGGGGGTTTGAATTATTTAAACAAACGATTAACATAACTTTATATTGGTGAGCCACAACAAAAAGATCTTTACCTTTCTCGCAACAAGAAAGTCGCCGTTTTGTTTCTGGCGAGCTAAACACTATAACCAACTAGGCGCAGATCCAAAAGAATTTGAAAAACATAATATAAAAAATGTCTTATTGTGTAAAACGAATATACATTTCACGGTTTGGCTGAGCGTTTCAAGTTACTACTGTAGGAATTTTGGTCAGGTATAGGTGCTCGATTATAAAATATAACAAAGTCTTTAATACTAATACTGATATTACATTAACTCTACAGAGATGATTTCAAGCAACTCTTTCCTTTGCAAAACTGTGAAATTTAGCTCCGCTAACGAAGTTGTGGCGGCCCTCGAACACTCCACCACCAGAGGGACCTACAAGACCGACTTTCCCGAGTTTCCCAAGTCCTCGGAAACAGTACGATTAGTACTTATACCGATCCCTCTCCTAACTTCAACATCCCCGCGTCTAAGGCACGGGCCTGCTAGGATGCCTTACTGACGAATCCACTAGCAGGCCCCGGACGAAACGCTTCCTATACTTTTCCTTACATCGGTCACCCGCCAGCAAAGAGTTATTAACGAAAAACACTGACCAATCGCAAAGCAAGTAAGACGACTGGCCACCAGCAAAAGCGTTGATTCCGCGCCGTGCTTGTGCCTCGATGAACAAATCAGGATGTATCGAAGTAACTATGAACGAGTGTTGAAACTCAGTTTATTTGTTCTACACGAATAATTATTTATTTATTTATTTGATATAATTTTTATTCAATACTCGTCAACAGTTGCTTCGATACATTCTGACTTGCTCGTCAAAGCATAAGCGCGGCACAGAGTCAACGCTCCAGCTGGTAGCCAGCCGCTTTACTCGTTCTGTAATTGGTCAGTGTTTTTCGTTAATAACTCGTTAACAAAGCTGATCTTTACATTTTGCAAAGGAAAAAGTTGCTTGAAATCATCTCAGGAATTATTTCTGAAAGGGATTTATAGATTTTTTGGGACACCTTGTATACCTCACGCACTCTTTCTATTCTCTTCTAAACTCATTTTCAGACTCTCTGTTCTCAACTGTCTCACGCGCGCATTTTCCCTAACCATATATTCCAATATTCTCTCTCTTTTTATTCCTTAATCTTTCTCACTCTGTCCTTTCTCACATTATTCAAAAAGATGTTTGACATAACTTTACATTGGTGAGTTAAAACAAAAAGATCTTTACCTTTCTAGCGGCAAGGAAATCGTCACTTCGTTTCTGGCGAGCTAAACGCTATAACCAACTAGGCGGAGATCCAAAAGAATTTGAAAAACATAATTTAAAGAATATCTTATATGTTATACAACGATGGGCCGCAGTCGCAACGTCGCATAGTTTTGAATTTATGGACGTTAGAAACAAAATTTGTACCTTCTAAACTAATCCATTTTTTACCTCAGACCTCCATTACTTGTTTAAAGAGAATACAAAAGTGCACTATTGATAGAAAAAAAAATATCTTATTTAAAAAGTAACGTGACCTTAATCTTTTATTAAATAAAAAATGTTTGCCAATTTTTTCGATTGCTATTTATTGTTACATGAGTAACAATAAAAGTAACAATAAAGTCGCTGAGTAACTTCTGTTTGAAAAACATTCTGATCAACTTGTCGGACATGCATGAAAAATTATACTGGTCATTAAAAGTTTATGAGTTTTGAGAATAATGGATAAAAATAACACATATTTGAAACTTTTTCCAATATATTTTCTAAATTAATTATATACTATATAACGACTACGTTTGAATAGAACAGTAACAACAATACGCGTACGATGCTAGGACAGGACGCTAAAATAAGTGAACGTGTCAATAACGATTTTGACCATTTTCTATGGCTTGTGCAAATTATGAGTACCTAAATTTGACCTTAACTCTCTATAGCCAGAATTTTGTATGCTTATCGGAGAAAAAATTATGATGAATTACAGTTTTTCACTTTGATTCGAAAATTTTCAAACTAATAATTGCTACAGATGGATTGTAGTACCACTTTACTAATACAGTAATCAAATTTACTAATACAGTGATAACTAACAAAAATACATTTTTTAAAAATATAAATTCTTAAATATGGAAACTTTTAAGTCACATGGCACCATAGAGGGTTAGAGCATTAATGACATTAATGCTTACAGATGATGAACTTACGTCGGCATAACTTTTTAAAAAAATGCGTTTCCTTGAAGTTCTCTATTTCAAATGGCAAGAGATAGCAAATCAAAAAGTATGGTATATACCGAAATATGGAACGATTTCTGTTAGCACCTTTTCCTATAAAAACGTCGCGAGATGGCTCCGAGTGCAAAGGGTTTATATACAAAAAATCACGAAGATAATAATATTTGGTATTTTTTTTTAAAGTTTCACTGAAGTTCATAAACACTTTAAATAAAAAATTAGGAAAATTTATTAACACTGTATTAAAATTCTGTGTCAGTTTCAAAGATATTAAAGTACTAAACACAACCTATAAAATCAAATTAAAAACACAGATGGTCTGCGACTGGCACATATTTGAAAAAATGCTTCGATTTTTGCAGTATATTTCATATTTCAATGTTAACAAGTTCATGTATTTAGTAAAAATCATAAGTAATATTACAAACTATAAGTTATTAACATGTTAAGCCGAGAAAATTTGAAAATCATGAACTTCGAATTTTTTATTTTTGCTCAATAATCGAAATTCTCTGTGTCGTTATTGAATCGGACAAAAATTCAAAAAATTTGGTAATATTGTGTCCGAGCCATGCTGCTTACTTTACAAAATACTGTCTGAATTTTTTCTAAAAAAGTTCAACTATCCAAAACTAATTTCCAATCGTTTGACAAGATTTCCAAATGATGAGTGGTGTCGTAAAAATTAAGTATCATCAGCCACCATCTTTATATCTTGAAAATCGAAGCGTTCCTCTACGGTTATGCAGATTTCTATCTCACAGCTAGTTAGAGGTAATTACCCAAATAAAAATTGTTTTCAAAGATTAAGCTAATCATAGACTAATAATAACCGCTTTCAGAACCACTAGATTTTGTAACGTCGGAGCGTATGCTTGCCTATTTGTAATAAATTCAGCTCTTCTACCTCTCAGCTGGATTACAAGTGATCAATGATAGTGACCAAGCAGAGAAGTGATCACTCGTCGAACGTTAAGTAAGTGTCGATCCAGCCGCACATTGCCGTTACGTCCCTTAATTTTCGGTGGTGTCGTTTATCTGTGATCAGCTGTGCACTCCGCGCTATTCTACCATAAATCACCTCGTTCATTAGTAGCCAGGTACAGTGACCTAGTGACACACATTTTCAAATTGCAAGGCAATTTTTTGGCGAACGGTTGAGATTAATTTAATTTATCGGTGATTTTATGACTCACTTCCAACTGTGTTTCACAAATCTTTTTTTACGAGTTCCTTAAAAGCAATTATTTGTTATCAACAGTTGGGCATTATTTTAATAGACATTAGAATAATTAATAACATTTATTTATTATTTGCTTTCAATCTCTTTTCGTTCGTTTGTTACTTTTGTAAGAGGAAGAGAGAGAGAGAAAGGAAGAAAACGGAAGAGATAGACAATAACACTGGACACTACAATATTCGGAAGGGTTGTCAGAGATGGTCAAGCACTGGCACGTGGGACTACTTGGTTTATTAAAATTACAAAAGTTAATATTACTATTAACTTTATATTATAATATATTAGTAATATTATATAGTAATATTATAATATATTACTACACTTCTGTACCTCGCCACTCTCTTCCCTCGCAACAATTGTACAATAATTCTTCGCGCCCCCAACAGTCACGCACTTAAGTATCCATCCCTCAATCGCTCTATCTTTTTTCCACACACATCCCCTTTCACTCGCACCCAAAATCTTCGCATCCATTCTTTCCAATCGCACAGTCACGTGCACTTCGTTCTCACAGCCTAGTTTCTCAGTCCCAGTCATATCCTAGATATAACCCAGACACTCTTCGCAAACACTCTTTCGACAACCTAAGACACTCGTCCACGGTCACACTTTTCCAAACATACCCGATTCAGTCTCACTCGCAACCATAAATCTATTCGCACCACCACTCAATAGGCTCAACAACCGGCGCCGTCCCGTCGGGTATTGGCGACT
This sequence comes from Ctenoplectra terminalis, assembly GCA_019453375.1. Classification (NCBI taxonomy): domain Eukaryota; kingdom Metazoa; phylum Arthropoda; class Insecta; order Hymenoptera; family Apidae; genus Ctenoplectra; species Ctenoplectra terminalis. The sequence goes on along the minus strand of SMSQ01019556.1, from coordinate 10,752 downwards.
CTTACACTTTTTTAGTCGAAATAAATATTATTTTCGTTTCATTTTTGAGAAAAATATTGTATTTGTTTTTATGCATCACAAATTAGGAGAATAATGTTAATAATGTTACGATTTTATTCGTTATTCGATGTAACTTTTGTCCACCACTGATCAATACTTGTTTCGATACATGCCGGATACTTGTTCAAAGCACAAATCCAGCGAGTATCCAACACTTCTATTGAAGTCTAACCACTATTCCGGATCGTTGATTGGAGATTTTTTGTTAATATCTCGTTAACAAAGCCGTAAGCAATATTTTTACTTAGGAAAAACTTGCTTAAAGTTACCCTAGAAATCTAAAATTTAAAGAGACTTACAATATTGTGGGGATACCCTTTAACCTGTTAACTGTGTAATTTCTTAATAAAAAACTTGTTCACAGATAGGAATAAAAATTTACAAGACCGTACTAATTTTTGTTAGGCCAATATTAATTCTTACAAATGTAAATATGATACAATGTTTTTTTAATACATATGTAAGGACACAGTATAAAGCAAAGAATCGCTAAGAAAATTAATTGTCATCCGAAATATCGCTAATTCGTTTGACGAGTTAACTGGTATTTCCGAGTTAAAAAAGTTAAAAAAGTATTGTAATGTATTTTCGTTCCAATAACAGACAAATAATGAAATTTTATCCATTATTCGATTACGATTCCTTAATCGTTTATTCGTTATTCGTTCGTTATTATCCCTTATTAGTTCATTCTCATCGAGTCGAATTGACGACCGTGCGATGAATCGACTTCGTCTTATCGCTCTGCAGTTGAAGACGGGTAGGTAGTGAAGAACGGAAATGACTATCGACGTTTGATTGTTGTATAGATTCATCGTCAGTATCGACCATTATCCACAAAGATAGAGCGAGAAACATTGAGTGCGAGTGAAATACGGATACGGTTGTCGCAGAAATATACAGCGTGGTCGCTAAACGCCGTATGATCGACCATTTTATTGTCACCTTGAAAGCTGCCAATGGCGTCGAACCAAGGATCGTGCACATCTTTCAATGTTACGCAAGCATTCACGTGCATGCGACATTTTATAAAATTAAAATAATTAGCAATTAACTGCTGTTCGGTCCTGAACGGCTCCGAATAATTAGCAACGGTCCTAAATCAGACCATCACGGTTTATGACACGGTAGGCTAGAGACAGCTAATTCTTGGGTGCCATCTGGCTTGCAGACTATCGATGGCACGTGCAAGTTTTGGGTCCGAATAGCGGTGCCATGTCATAAACCGGGAAATACCAAGGGGGTAGATTGGCGCGACCGAAACTGTTTCGCCAACCTGGAGGACCACGTGGCGACCAGAAGACGGTCTCGTTGCCAACTCGCGGCCTACCTACCCCGTAAGATGGACACAGTTCCCCTTCCAGAAAATAGCACGCCAAGGGCGTACTGAAAGGGAGGAACTGTGGCTATATAGCGAGGTGCAAAACGCGCCCCGACAGACATTCGATAGATTTTTATACATTAGATACATTTTCGTTAGTAAGACATTTCGGTCGTACACATTGTAGATTTCGTTATAGACTACAGGGTAAGACATTTCGGTCTTACACACTGTAGACATTCGACACAAGACAACGTGAGACACCGTTGCACTTTTCTTAGATACTTATACATCGACAAGGATACAAAACTTAGATACAGTCCACTAAAACCCATACGAAGGAAATTCAATAATTCGTTTGGATTCCACCGCGTCGTTTAATCATCGCCAATCACGGTCGACGCTGCGACGCACATACAACTGCAATTGTTTTGATTTCATAAAGTGTTTACTCCGAACGAAGTTCGAGCTCACGAACATCTATTTCGACGATCGAAATACTAAAATCTGTGTTCATTCTTACTGAACACCCTATTACAGACCTTCATAGTTGATTATTAATTTCTTTTATTTTCTCAGCGGTAATAAATTTGGGAGGCTATTGGGCACCTTAGCTTTGTAATATTTAGGTTTTTCCATGGCACACATTCGTTAATGTGTCAATCAGCGTGCTTCTTTGACACCGCAACTGGCTTTCCATTGCGCTTTGAGGGCTCTTTTTTCGTGGAGAGGGTAGGCCGATGCCTTGTAAGAACGCGAAGACCACGGGGATTTGGCAATGCAGATGAATTTCCAACAGATTCGAAAGTTCTAGAAGAGGCACCGCTCGAAGTCCCGTTTCTAATTTAAATTCCAATAGCGCGTGCCATAAACAACATTAAGGTCGGTCACACGTCGAGCCATTTCACGGTTCGGCTGAGCGTTCCAAGTTAGTATTGTAGGAATGTTGGATTGTAGAGGTAAAGGTACTCGATTGTAAAATATAACAAAGTCTTTAATACTAATACTGATATTACATTAACTCTGTATCTCACGCACTCTCTCTAATCTCTTCCAAACTCACTTTCACACTCTCTATTCTCAACTGCCTCGTCCGCACACTTTCCCTAACCATATTGTCCAGTCTCGTAGTCGACCAGCCAACAATCATAAATTCATAAACTCCATACCTAACTGATCATTTCTACTACCTTTCCTTCCTTCCCGGGTTTTTCCAATTCTTTACCGGTTTCTCAAATTCCTTCCACCCTCACTTTCTCTCTCCATCACCATTTTCTGTTACCAATTAGAACTCTTCATTTTCGATTTCTTCTTACTCTTTCCCTTCCAACTTCAACCAATCACGATAGAACACAAGGGTATTTTAGAACATAAATTGATATACAAAAATCAGAGATACCAGGAAAACGCTGTAACAAGAAGCGATATAACACGAGACAGGAGATACATCACGAAATACCATCACATCAGACACATTGTAACGTCAGAAGAGATACGAAGAAACTGTATACAACTGAGAAAATAAATTTGTACTTCTAAATTAAATAATATATATAGAAGTTCAGTGATTCATCATTCATTAATCCACATCATAACTAAGAAATAGCCCTCCCGGTATTAGTTTAGCGGGAGCGCAACCAAATTAGTCGCAACACCGAACAGCTGCTTCGCACCGCGACTCGAATATCGTCCACATATATTTCAATATTCTCTCTCTTTTCATTCCTTAATCTCTCTCACTCTGTCCAGGCATTGCCCGAAAATCTTCGGTGGCACGATGATCTCGTTCACTCGGTCCAAACACTCTTCTTTCGCACTTCTAGTGCTCGATCGCAAGTACTATTCATTCTCACATCTATCGTGCTACTCCACTCTTCTTTCGTACCTTTATATCTCAGTCCTAAATACTCTTCTTTCACACCTCTATCGCTCGGTCCCGAATACTCTTCATTCACACATCTATCGCTCTAGACTAAACATTCATTCCCGGCTCACGATTCCATTCCAATAATATTAAATATTAAACAACAGCCGAGAGAATTTCATCAGATTCCAGACTTGACTTAACCCCTTGCCTTACGATTATAATAATAAAATTAATATTAAATATTAAACAACAGCCAAGAGAATTTCATCAGATTCCAGACTTGACTTAACCCCTTGCCTTACGATTATAATAATAAAATTAATATTAAATATTAAACAACAGCTAAGAGAATTTCATCAGATTCCAGACTTGACTTAACCCCTTGCCTTACGATTATAATAATAAAATTAATATTAAATATTAAACAACAGCTAAGAGAATTTCATCAGATTCCAGACTTGAGTTAACCCCTTGCCTTACGATTATAATAATAAAATTAATATTAAATATTAAACAACAGCTAAGAGAATTTCATCAGATTCCAGACTTGAGTTAACCCCTTGCTTTACGATTATAATAATAAAATTAATATTAAATATTAAACAACAGCTAAGAGAATTTCATCAGATTCCAAACTTGACTTAACCCCTTGCTTTACAATTTAAGTGCCAATAGCGCGTACCATAAACAACATTAAGATCGGTCACACGTCGAGCCATTTCACGGTTTGTCTGAGGGTTGGAAGTTACTACTGCCGCTATCACTATTTAACACGTTGACTGCCACGTCACCCATATTCGGGTGGAAGGATATTCGTATGTGTTTAAAAAGATATTTCGCTGAGGAAGTAACAAAACTATTGAATATTAATTAATATAAACTAAGTTAATTATATAATTAAAATAAGTTAATTATATAATAAGTAAACTAAATTAATTAATATAACGAAGAATACGCTTCGTACAGCGGTACGCGTGGCCTGAAGGAGATTTTACTGTAAACGCGCGTCGCAGTCAACGTGTTAAAATATCTATCAAATCACTGTTTACGATGTTAGCAAAATTTTCTCTGTCCTCATCAATGCTTAATATTCTTAGAGAAGACATTTTTCAAGTGTACCTTTCTAATATTTTTCAAGAAAATATATCTGCACGTCCTAATACAGCCAAGAAATTTAGTAAGCGTTTGTCGCGTGTAGCCCGAACGACGTACCACGTCTCTCATACGTGTTATTTACATTTGGCCCGAACGAGGTACCACGTCTCTCACACGATATTGTAGACGAGAAGGGGTCAACCTTCAGGAAATATTGAGTTTATGACACGTATTTGGCTATTGAATATGAAACGAAAACGAAATTCTAATTCCGTTGTGCAGAAAAGTAAAGTTATTTTGAATATACTATTCTAAACGTCTGGACGATATTCGAGTCGCGGTGCGAAGCAACTGCTCGGTCTTGCGATTAATATCGCTGCGCTCCCACTAAACTAATACCGGGAGGTCTAGTTCCTAACCATGTTGTGGATCGGTGAATGATGAGTTCACAGAACTTGTATATATATTATTTAATTTAAAAATACAAGTTTAATTTTGAGTTGTTTACAGTTTCTTCGGAATGTCGATTCTTGTTGTAGCGTTTTTGATGATAGAGTTTCCTCGTGTTTCTGCTGTTTCTAATGTGGTCTGATGATTCTGATGAGTCTGATGTTTCCTATGTGTTTCTTATGATTGTTTCTTTGATTGTTATTGTGGCAGCTCTCCTACACTCTGCCACCAGAGCGACTTACAACACCGACTTTCTCGCAGGTCCTTTAGAACAGTGCAATTAGTACTTATACCGATCCCTCTCCTAACTTCAACATCCCCGCGTCTAAGGCACGCCTGCTAGGATGCCTTACTGACGAGTTCCCTAGCAGGCCCCGCCGAAACGCCCTTCCTATCCTTTTCTTTCCTTCTTTCTCTCGCCACATTATTGTAGGTTCGGCGGCCGCGTTAGTCGTTTGGCGGTGCGTCCAGGCGGCCCGAACGACGCCATAGCGTCGAAAAGACAATACATTGTAGTCGGGCTGACGACTTTCGAGAAGCACGGATGATCGTTAGTTCTCGTCGAGACGTGGAGAAGCGTGTTTCGAAGGCGTCTCTATTATACCTCTATTATATCTCTATTTTATTATTATTAAATATATTCACCTTTCAAAATACTATTTTGTCATTTACGTGATCCGTATGATCCTACATTATTATATGTCTGATTGTGTTGTGTCGTTCCTTATTAATTTATTTCCTAAAATACCCGTGTGTTCCATCTTGATTGGTTGGAGTTGGAAGGGAAAGGGTAAGAAGGAATCGAGAATGATGAGTTCTAATTGGTGATGAAAAAATGATGAAAGGAGAAAGTGAAGATGGAAGGAGCTTGAGACAACGGTAAAAATGGGAAAAACCCGAGATGGAAGGAAAGGTGAAACTGACCAGGCTGAGAAGTTCGGTATGGAGTTTTATGATGGATCAAGGTTTATGAGTTTATGAATGTTGGTTGTTCGGCCACGAGACGGAACAACGTCTTTACTAAAAAATAGCCTTTTCATCGCGAGTCTGTTATAAATTGGTCAACGAAATCCTCACGTATTGTGTTCCTTCGGACGGAACATCTCTTGCTTTTTACGTGTAACAAATCTCCAAAAGACACCTCGATTCCCTGGAGGGAACTGAGATAATGCAGGATTCTTACTTGCCGCAACCTCTGGCGCTCCTGGGAGCTTTGAAAACTCCAGAGAACATTTCTGGTACTCCTCCATTTTGCATCCATCCCCAGCGAGGGTTCACTCGATCCCCTAGCATGTATTTACGGCTCAGCAATGCTGTGGGACCATACCATGGGCCGTGAGCAGTGATGGCCTGAGTCCTCAGACGCAGAACCGCTGTGCGACCCTGGTAGCTCGCTTATAATCCCAAGAGAGCTTTTATTTTTGATCTTTCTTTTACGCGGTAGAACTTTTTCATAGACACTGTTCGGTCTTGTAGCCGAAGAACCAAGTCATAAACTCATCAAATCGGACTCATCATAAAACTCCATACCAAACTCCTCAGTCTGGTCACTTTCACCACCTTTCCTTCCTTCCCGGAGTTTTCCACTGTTTACCGTTATCTGAAACTCCTTCCATCCTCACTATCTCTCTCCATCACTTTTTGCTATCACCAATTAGAACTCTTCATTTCCGATTCCTTCCTGTCCTTTCCCTTCCAACTTCCACCAATCAACACACAATACAAGGTATTTTAAGATATAAATATCAACACAAAATCAGACATTCGTTATTACAGTATTATAAGAAACAAGTATTGTGGGAATGGAGAATCTGAGGTATGAATGTTTAATCTGGAGTGCTAGAGGTGTGAATAAATAGTGTTTGGGACAGTGCGATAGAGGTGCGAGAGACGAGTGTTTGGGCCAAGTGATAGATGTGCGAGAGACTAGTGTTTGAGCCAAGTGATAGAGGTGCGAGAGACGAGTGTTTGGGCCGAACAATAGAGGTGCGAGAAAAGAGTATTTGGACCGAGCAATAGAGGTGCGAGAAAAGAGTATTTAGACCGAGTGACAGAGATTATCGTGTGACTCAGGAGTTTCTGAGAATGCCTGAGCAGAATGAAGGAGATTGAAAGATAGAAAAAGAGTGAACCAGTGAATATATGGATGGAGAAAATGCGCGTGCGAGTTAGTTGAGAATTGAGAATCGAAAAGCGAGCGTTTGAATTCTAAGAGCAGAACATATTGTGAATAGCGTTATACAATCCGTGTAACACTTAGTTCCTTTATTGTTTAATAAACAGTAATTGTTAACAAGACAGTGTTCATTGTCGAGTTTTTGTTGAACTACTCGCTAGTAACCCAACATTCCTACAGTATTACAACAGAATAACGAACAGAACATCACCATTACAATGATCACAATAATGACAGAACATCAGAAACATCAAGAACGTCAGACCACGTAACAAACACCAGAAACACAAGGAAACTATACAACTCAAACTAAACGTGTATTTTTAAATTAAATAATATTGTGTGATTGGTAATTCGGGAATGAATGTTTAGTCCGGAGCGATAGGTGTGTGAACGAAGAGTACGTGAGTCCCAGAGATAGAGGTGCGAAAGAAGAGTGTTTGGGACAGTTCGAGAGCCGTGAGAATGAAGAGTGTTCGGGGACAGAGCGATAGAAGTGTGAAAGAAAAGTGTTTGGACCGAGTGATCGAGATTACTGCGTGACTGAAGATTTTCTGAGAATGCCTGGACAGAGTGAAGAAGATTGAGGAATGAAGAGAGAGAGAGAGAGAATGTTAGAATATATGGTTGGAGAAAATGTGCGTGCGAGGTAGTCTGGAAGAGAATCCAGCGAGTGTAAGAGCAGATCGAGTATTATCAGAGAGCTTAGTGTGAGAATTAAAATTAGAAATAAAGACTTTATTTTGTTAAATCGAGTTGATTATTGAGAAACTTTACCTGAGCCAAGCCAACATTCCTACAATAGATATATTAGTTGAGTGAACTCTTCGTACATCATTTCCCAAACATCGTTAAGAACCAACCCTCCTGGTATTAGTTTAGTGGGAACGCAGCGATATTCGTCGCAACATCGAACAGTTGCTTCGCACAGCGACTCAGAGTATCTTACAGACACTCTCTATTTGTATATGTAAATTTAATTTAGAATTGATTAAATGTGAGGCGGAGGACAGATTCGGGAGTAATTAGTTGTCCGCTTTCATTCAGAAGACTCCATATTTATTACGATTAACTCTTTAACTGCGGGTGTGGTTTATAAACCACATATTAAAATTATAGCTAGAGGCGGGCGTGGTATATAAACACGTTAATTTTTGCTAATATCAAATAGCGGCTGTGGCTTGTATACCACTAAAATAAAAATAAAATAAATACAATAAAAAAAATCTTTTAAAATAGAATATCATTTTATTAATATAAAATTAACGTGTTAAAGGGTTAAACCCTCGCGATACTCGCAGGTCTGCTCTCGCTGAGTTTTAGTATATGACTAAAATTTCATGCAGCATTCATCCGCCGAAGCATTTCCCAAAGATCGTACTTTCTTCTTTCATCTGCTCTCGCTTTAAACCAAACATTCGTCGATGCGGTCACGTTCCTCTAAGGCATTTCAAGAACCGATCAGCCAACGCGACACTCGAACCGATCACGCAAATATCCACTCGAATAATCTTTCGCGCGACACTCAGGCATTCCTTAGGACTAGACTAAACTAATTAAAACTATTTATTTCAGGGAATGGCGCTAGATATGCTGCTTAAAGTTATTAATCTTATAAATTTAATGATCTTTATTTAAGCGTACCAAATTTTCGTGCTCTCCAGTCGTTTTATTGACGCGCCAAAAATAATTTCCAATAAAAGAAAAAAAAAAAAAAAAAATAAGAAACCAGAAAAGTTGTGATTTGCGAAGTACATAATTGTTCAGTGTAATCCAATGTAATATCAAATTATGCTACCCATTAGTAAATATTAGAATATTTTTCCAAGTAGCAAAAAGAATTTCATGACATTTAGCCGCTATCTAAAAACGGTGAAACTGTCTTCAGAAGGGTTTAAAAGAAAGTATGCAGAATTTAGCCAACAAACTTGTATGTTAATACGTTATATTAAAAAGTCTATGACCGACTGTTGCCTGCTTTACTATGTAGCCAACGTGGAGTTTTTATTCTTTGCGCGTAAAGTTACATCCTTGTTGAAGCAACAACGAAGAATTTTCTGTTACCTATTGTTGCTGCATGTTTCAAGAGGTGTCCAAGTTGTAGGAACATTTGGTTCGCATAAAAAAGGAGCATAATTCAAGAAACATGCAATACAATAACGCGTTCTGCAATGCGTTCTGAAATGAACGATAGAGATTGAAGGAATATTTGTGCCTCTTGTGATCTCTTACTACACATTGTAGTGTCGTAGTTTTAAGGACTTTTGGTTTATGGAGGACGGTAGAGGACGTAACGGACGGGTACCAGACCCAACGGACGGACGATGGGTCGATGCGTAGGCGGAGTTGAAGAAAGCGTAGATGAGAATTGAACAGAGAGTTGTACAGAGCGTATAGAGTGTTGAATAGAGTTGAACAGAGTGTTGAAGAGAGCGTCGAATGAGTGTGTTGTGTAGTTAAAGAATTGGTGTAAGACTGATTGTATATTATTGCGCGTAATACTGTATATTCAAATAAAAACTCTATAATATTTTCTATTTTTCTTATATCTTTATCTCTCGAAACGGAAATAACCAACAAGCTGGCAACAAAAACATAAAAAAATCTAGAGGAACATTCGGCAAAAGACAACCGTTCAATCTTACTGAACACCCTGTATAGACGTTCATCGCGTATAAGCAATTTAATTTATTTTCGCAGCGGTAATAAACTTGGGAAGCCATCGGGCACCTTAACTTTCTAACATTTAGGTTTCACAATGGCTTTGCCCACATCTGGCTGCCAGAATTCTTGCTTTCCAATTCATTTCAATTTACATTGTTAACACTTTACCAACCGGGAGCCTATTAATCGGCTTTTTGCAACCAACGCTCAGCGACCGGGAGCCTATTAATCGGCTCTTTACAACCAACGTTCATCTACTGCTTGCTGCTTAATACTAATATTATGAAAATTAAAAACTTTATTCAATTTAATTACCCTACAATAAGAGAAACGATATGCCGAGCACTCTCACGAATTTCGATTTAAAAACAAAGTTGCAAGAACAAGAGCTTATATTTGCGCACGATAGCCGAAACCGAGCCGGTGTTAGCGATGTATCCGCGCTCGAATCAATCGGTCGGTAAAGTGTTAACATTGCTTACTAGCATCGGAGCGCTGCCCAAGGTTATTACCTACCGCACCATTGTGTCGCGACACACGGGTTTTTCCGCGTGCGTCACTCAAGGGTGCAAACCATACCTGAGAGCGACCTTTAGACTTGTGGATGCCATTTTCACTTTTTCTCAAGTTACCAATCAAATAGAGTTATCCACCTCCCTCGTCTACTTCGGAAAAATGTCTTTAACCAATCCGTGTGTCTCATCCCCGCCGATGTACGTCTTACGAGGCATCGTGGGCTCCGGCACAAGACATTTTAATTCACTTCCAATTTTCCGATCAACGAAAAAACAACCTAGCATTTCAAATTATATGTCAGTTACCACTTATCACTAGAACTCTGTAAACTAGCTATAGCACGTTTGATTTCGTGTATTGCACGTTTCGATACAAGGTCGCAACTTTTTTTGTTACGCGATATTTGAGACGAAACAACAACTTTTCCCAGAAACATGGAACATTAACAAAAATTTCCTCATTGTTCTTTCAGTGAGGACGCAACTTTAACTTCGATTGATTCTAACAATCCATCGGACGAGTTTTCTCACACTGCAAAGACTGAATGCAACCTCATTCTCTCTTGCATCATATTCTCACAAGGAAACACCGTATGTCCGTCTT